>CAUYON010107256.1:0-37914 GCA_963573935.1 Arctocebus calabarensis
GCTAAAACAACAATGACGGCTACAACCAAAAAATAGCTGGGCATTGTGGCAGGGCCTGTGGTTCCAGCTACTTGGGAGGCGGAGGCAGGAGACTCACTTGAGCCCAGGAATTGGAGGTTGCTGTGAGCTGTGATGCCACAGCACTCTATCCAGGGTGACAGCTTGAGGCTTTGTCTCAAAAAAAAAAAGGGCAGCACCTGTGGCTCATTAAGTAGGGCGCTGGCCCCATACACCAAAGGTGGTGGGTTCAAGCTTGGTCTCAGCTGAACTGCAAAAACAGAAAAATATCCGGGCATTGTGGCAGGCGCCTATAGTCCCAAGCTACTCAGGAGGCTAAGGCAAGAGAATCGCCTAAGCCCAGGAGTTGGAGGTTGCTGTGAGCTGTGTGATGCCACAGCACTCTACCGAGGGCAATAAAATGAAACTCTGTCTCTAAAAAAAAAAAAAAAAAAAATGTGTTTATGGGGATAAGGATAGATGCTATTCGATCAACTTTAGGTAATAAAACTGACCTGCCTGAGATGCCAGGAGCCTCAGCCAAGTGCCAGGAAAGCCTTTGGAAGTAGTTGTTAACAAACTTTATTTTATTTATTTATTTTTTTTGAGACAGAGTCTCACTTTGTTGCTCCTGGTAGAGTGCCATGACGTCTTAGCTCATAGCAACCTCAAACACTTGGGTTCAAGTGATCCTCTTGCCTCAGCCTCTCAAGTAGCTGGGACTACAATGCTCGGCTATTTTTTTTTTTTTTTAGACGGCTCAGGCTGGTCTTGAACTCATGAGCTCAGGCAATCCACCTGCCTCAGCCAGCAAGTGCTGGGATTTCAGGCATGCGCCACCACACCCAGCCTGGGGTCTCGTTCTTTGCTCAGGCTGATCTGGAACCTGTGAGCTCAGGCAATCCACCCACCTCAACCTCCCAGAGTGCTAAGATTACAGGCTAGCCCACAAACTTTTTTTTAAATAAGGTATTAATCGAGGCACTCATGGAGATAATAGAATAAGATATGGATCTTGCCCTCTCGGGTCCACTATATGCTTTGGGGTTTATATCTCCTATAGGTACCTCAGAGCCAAATTTAAGTTTGCCTCCAGCCCCAATTCTACGTGAAGCTTACTCTCCCTTGAATACTTTGTCTCAGTTAATGGTATTCTTGCCATGTAGAATGAACCTGTGAATGTGTTACCTTATATGGGAAAAGGGACTTTGCAGGCATGACTAAGTTGAGGGTCCTGAGATGGAGAAGTTAACTTGTGTTTTCCAGGTAACCCCAGTGTAATTACAAAGGTCCTTCTTACAAGAGGGGTAGCAGTTGGGTGAGAGTTGGAGATTAAAAGTCTTATGCTGGCTCGGTGTCTATAGCTTAAATGGCTAAAGTGCCAGTCACATACACCAGAGCTGATGGGTTCGAATCCAGCCCAGGCCTGCCAAACAACAATGACAACTACAACCAAAAAATAGCCAGGCGTTGTGGCAGGTGCCTGTAGCTCTAGCTACTTGGGAGGCCAAGGCAAGAGAATCACTTAAGCCCAGGAGCTGGAGGTTGCTGTGAGCTCTAATGCCACAGCACTACCCAGGCGACAGCTAGAGACTCTGTCTCAAAAAAAAAGTCTTATGCTGCTAGCTTTGAAGATGGAAGATGAGGCCATGAACTAGGGAATGGAGGAAGCCTCTAAAAGCTGGAAAGGCAAGGCAGGGCTCCCATAGAATGAACCCTGTCAACACCTTGATTTTGGGACTTCTGACCACCAGAACTGTTAAGATAATAAATAGGTGTTGTTTTAAGCCACCAAGTTTGTGATAATTTGTTAAAACAATAATAGAAAACTGAAACAACTGCGTATTGAGAAGTCAGGGAGGGCTGGGGGGCGCCTGTGGCTCAGTGAGTAGGGCGCCGACCCCATATACTGAGGGTCATAGGTTCAAACCCGGCCGGCCGAAGTACAACAAAAAAATAGCCGGGCTTTGTGGCAGGCGCCTGTAGTTCAGGCTACATGGGAAGCTGAGGCAAGAAAATCGCCTAAGCCCAGGAACTGGAGGTTGCTGTGATCTGTCTGACGCCATGGTACTCTACTGAGGGCAATGAAGTGAGATTCTGTCTCTACAAAAAAAAAGAAAAAGAAGAAGTCGGTGATGGGCAGTGCCTGTGGCTCAGTGAGTAGAGCCCTGGCCCCATATACCAAGGGTGGGGGATTCAAATCCAGCCCTGGCTGAACTGCAACAACAACAAAAAATAGTTGGGCCTTGTGGCGGACGCCTGTAGTCCCACCTACTTGGGAGGCTGAGGCAAGAGAATCATCTGAGCCCAGGAGTTGGAGGTTGCTGTGAACTGTGTGACGCCACAGCACTCTACGGTGGGCAATAAAGTGAGACTCTGTCTCTACAAAAAAAAAAAAAGAAGTCAGGGATGGGCTCGGCTTCCATAGATCAAGCGGCTAAGGTGCAAGCCACATACACCAGAGCTGGCGGGTTTAAATCCAGCCCAGGCCTGCCAAGCGATAATAACTACAGGCTCGGCACCTGTGGCTCAACCTGCCAAACAACAATGACAGCTGCAACCAAAAAATGGCCAGGTGTTGTGTTGGGCACCTATAGTCCCAGCTACTTGGGAGGCAGAGGCAGGAGACTCACCTGAGCCCAGGAATTGGAGGTTGCTGTGAGCTGTGATGCCACAGCACTCTATCCAGGGTGACAGCTTGAGGCTCTGTCTCAAAAATAAAAAAAATAATAATAATAATGATAACTACAACCAAAAACTAGCCAGGCCTTATAGCAGGCACCTGTAGTCCTAGCTACTTGGGAGGTCAAGGCAAGAGAATCACTTAAACCCAGGAGTTGGGGGTTATTGTGAGTTGTGATGCCATATGAGTTGTGATGCCATGGGGTTGACAGCTTGAAGCTCTAAAAAAAAAAAAAAAAAAAGGCGGTGCCTGTGGTTCACTGGGTAGGGCCCTGGCCCTATATACTGAGGGTAGCGGGTTCAAAACCGGCCCTGGCCAAACTGCAGCAACAATTAAAAAAATAGCCAGGGGCAGCGCCTGTGGCTCAGTAAGTAGGGTGCTGGCCCCATAGACCAAGGGCGGTGGGTTCAAACCTGGCCCCAGCCAAACTGCAACCAAAAAGTAACGGCGTTGTGGTGGGCATCTATAGTCCCAGCTACTTGGGAGGCTGAGGCAAGAGAATCGCCTAGGTCTAGGAGCTGGAGGTGCTGTGAACTATGACGCCACAGCACTCTATCAAGGGCGACAAAGTGAAACTCTGTTTCTTAAAAAAAAAAAAAAAAAAACCAATAGCCAGGCGTTGTGGCAGGCGCCTGTAGTCTCAGCTACTTGGGAGGCTGGGGCAAAAGAATTGCCTAAGCCTAGGAGTTGAAGGTTGCTGTGAGCTGTGTGACGCCACGGCACTCTACCAAGGGCGATAAAGTGAGACTGTCTCTACAAAAAGAAAAAAAAAGAAGTCAGAGATGTTTGGATTTCGTTGTCACCTATAGAAAACATTTCAGACTAACAAGGTGCTCACAGACTGGGCAGGTAGCTAGAAACCCAGGCTTGGAACCAGGATAAGGGCCAAAACTCTGGTGTCCAGATAGCAGGAATTCCCCACCTGTCTTCTCCAAGCATCTTGGCTAAAATAAGTTAGCTCCAACCTTTTTTTGTCCTTAAATAGTTCATGTAGAGATTTTAGATCGGTGGGAGGAGAATGTGAAAGACCTAAACTGAATGCACTGCCTGCCTGCCTCTCCCTGGGCTAAAGGAAGATAGAGCGCCTTAAGACTGCATTGTGGAGGAGAGTTCTGGTTCTCCAAAAAGAAAGCAGCTCCAATTAGGAAAGAGCAAGGCATCATGGGTGGCCAGAAAACCATAAATGCCCCTGCACTTGTCACGGAGTAATCTCCCATTCAAGGCTTTTACACCAGCCATCTTTCTGGGTTTTTCAATACTCCCCCATTCTTCAGTCACCTGGACCACCAGATGCTCCCTGACATCAAGCACACTGAAGGATCGCTGCTCTCCTGTATGCTTCTATGCCCTCACTCTGAAAATTCTCCAAAGGGTGAGCAGATGTCACCGTGATACATTCTTTTCTTTTTTTTTTTTTTGGAGAGACAGAGTCTCACTTTATTGCCCTCGGTAGAGTGCCATGGCATCACACAGCTCACAGCAACTTCCAACTCCTGGGCTTAGGCGATTCTCTTGCCTCAGCCTCCCGAGTAGCGGGACTACAGATGCCCACCATAACATCCAGCTTTTTTTTTGTTGTTGCAGTTTGGCCAGGGCCGGGTTTGAACTAGCCACCCTCGGTATATGGGGCTAGCGCCCTACTCACTGAGCCACAGGTGCCACTCTGATACATTCTTTTCTGAGCCACTTCCCTTAAATCACTCATGTGCACTGCTGGTAAAAGTGCTTAGCACATGTTCTAGGTGTTTGCATACCTGCTTGTCTCAACCACCTAGTGAAATATTCTTAGAAGATGAGATGAAATCTCCTAATCTTGAATATACACATAAGGAGCTCAATAAATTGAATCCTGTGACATTTTCCCTTAATTGCTCTTTCTCCTCCTACCATTCCAATGTCAGTCCACTTCTAATCAAGACCTAAAATCCTTTCTATCTCAGACTGTGAGCAAAGCATGGTCCTGGCTGCCTGTGGGCCGTATACCACATCTGATAGCATCACGTATGACCCCTTGCTTGACCTGATTGCCATCATCAACCACGACCGGCCAGATGTTTGCATCCTGGTAGGAGGCACCAGTGGGAATTGGCCTTAGAAAAGGGTTTCAATGCAATTCTAAATTTTTAAGAAGCATGTCCAAAACTCCTTTTAAAAATACCTTCTAGGCTCGGCGCCTATGGCTCAAGCAGCTAAGGTGCCAGCCACATACACCTGAGCTGGCGGGTTCAAATCCAGCCTGGACCTGCCAAACAACAACGATGGCTGCAAACAAAAAATAGTCGGGCGTTGTGGCAGGCGCCTGTAGTCCCAGCTACTTGGGAGATGGAGGCAGGAGAATTGCTTGAGCCCAGGAGTTGGAGATTGCTGTGAGCTATGATGCCATGGCACTCTACCCAGGGGGACAGCTTGAGGTTCTGTCTCAAAAATAAATAAAAATAAAAATACCTTCTAGTTCCTTTTTTTTTTTTTTTTTTGAGACAGGACCTCAAGCTGTCGCCCTGGGTAGAGTGCTGTGGCATCACAGCTCACAACAACCTCCAATTCCTGGGCTCAAGTGAGTCTCTTGCCTCTGCCTCCCAAGGAGCTGGGACTACAGGCGCCCGCTACAACGCCTGGCCATTTTTTGGTTGCAGCCATCATTGTTGTTTGGCGGGCCCGGGGGCTGGATTCGAACCCACCAGCTCAGGTGTACGTGGCTGGCGCCTTAGCCCGTTGAGCTACCTTCTAGTTCTTAATCTTACATCTTTGGAGAGGAGTGTTCCATCTATCAATCTTTATTAAATTTAAAAGCCATCCTTCATTGATTTTATAGTATTCTTACCTCTCTCTCATTACTCTAACTTATGAGCTGATCTCTTTTTAAAGCTCAAAGTACTACTCTTTATGTGGTAATCAATTTCTCTTATTAGGTATAGAAAGCCAGAGGAAAATGCCCAGTGGTAGAGGGGGCAATAGTACTGGTTATGGGGCCCAGGGAGCCTCCCTCCATCTAGGACTCACTTGCCTCTGCTTGTGAAATTGGCTAGACCCTCCCCCTAGTCCATCTGCTAACTGTTCCCAGCCTACACAGGTATCCTTGGTGGGACAGATAGCCACTGGGCAGAGAACTGCTAGTAGAAGTTATCTTAAGTCATTCACAGACATGTGATTCTCATTCGTCCTTCTGGTGCCTTTGCTTGCAGTTTGGTCCTTTCCTGGATGCTAAACATGAACAGGTGGAGGTAAGTGAATCAGGTTGGAGTGGAAGGGTGCTGCATGCTTATACTCAATTGAGACCTATTTTATTTTCATTTTTTCATTTTCAATATCCCACATCTGCAACAAACCTAGGTAATCCCTGTGGCTGATCAGAGAAATGTTGTACCAGGGCATTTTCGATAAAGATCTTGAATTTTGGGTGGTGCCTGTAGCTCAGTGGGTAGGGCTCTGGCCACATACATCAAGGCAGGCAGGTTCTAACCAGTCGTGGGTCAGCTAAAGCAACAATGACAACTGCAATAAAAAATTGCTGGTCATTGTGGCAGGCGCCTGTAGTCCCAGCTCCTTAAGAGGCTTAGGCCAGAGAAAGAGTTGTAGGTTGCTGTGAGCTGTGATGCCCCAGCAACTCTACCAAGGGTAACATATTGAGACTCTGTCTCAAAAAAAAAATCTTGAATTTGGGGTATTTATAAGGCTATCTGGAAGCCAGGAGGGGGAAATACAAATATATTCATCCTAATGTTCCCTTGTTTGTGACACTTGACACTAAGTAAGACACATGAACACTAGTATGAATGCAGGTGTCTGGGCATCATGGGGCTACACTGTGAAAGTACCTTGCCTGACCGCCCATCCTAAGCTGGTAACCAACATCATGCTGTCCTTTGCATGAAACAAAAGTGGCCTTCCTAAGACAGAGGCCTCCTATCCTTTGTCTCAGGATATTTTACCTTCCACAGAAAAGATTTCAGAGCACTCTTCCTTTTAGTCTTTCTCAGATTACATTCAAGAGGATTAATTCTTCCCCATCTCCTCTTCTGCCTTCTAATAGACTCAACTCCTTGTGAAAAGAGCCCACCCCTTTTATATCGTTTTTCTCCTTTGGCTCTTAGCCCCACAGGCATCGAAGGGGAGTCTAACATGTTGATGAAGTGAATAAACACCAGATGTCTACCCTCTAAATCTGTCTTCCTTTCCTTGCAGAACTATTTACTGACAAGTTCGTTTGAAGATGTTTTCAAGCAATGTCTACGAACAATTATCGAAGGGACAAGAAGGTCAGAATTTAAAATGCTGGACAGAACCTTAAGTTTCCTAGGTTTTTCCAGAGCTTCTCATTAAGAAACTGAAACCATTTAAAGTTATGGTAGTTCCTGTCCTTTTCATCCTTTTAAACTACTGAGATCAGATAGAACCTTTGAACTTCGAGTGCAGAGGCTGATTTAAGAGGCATCTCTCTAAACACAAAGATAAACAAACTTGAAAACGTTACATAGTCTCTCACTTTTCCCTTGCTCTTTCTTTCTCTTCTTTATTTACTTCCTTTTCTCATTCCCTTTTATATAAACTAATATTCCATGGGAATCTTCCCAGGATGATTTTGAGAAGTGTTTGATGACTTACACAACAAAATCCTGTGAGGCCCAAACATATTGTGTGAACAATTGTTTTGGTGAGTCTAAGTTCTTCCTGAGTCAGTACTTCCCCAGCAGTGGTATAAGGTCTCATGAGGGTAAGGATCTTGAATCTCTGCCATAGATCAAACGGAAGGAGCTGTGAAAGGTCATAGCAGTGATGAAAGCTTTGCAGTTCGAATCTGAGAGGAAAGTCACTGTTCCAGGAAGAATCTAAAGCTGGAAGTAGAAAGTCATTCAGGAAGCCAACGGCCTCAATTCCTGTCCCTCCAGTGCCAGAGTTTGAAATTGATGCAGGTGATAGATCTTTTCGCAGGATTTGCTTGCCTATAGCTTGAGTTTGTAAAAAACAAATATTACTGGATCTAAAGCTCTTAAAAACAAATCTGTAACAAAGGTGGTTTTTATTTTTTATTTATTTATTTATTTTTTTTGAGACAGAGCCTCAAGCTGTCACCCTGGGTAGAGCGCTGTGGCATCACAGCTCACAGCAACCTCCAATTCCTGGGCTCAAGCGAGTCTCCTGCCTCTGCCTCCCAAGTAGCTGGGACTACAGGCGCCCGCCACAACGCCCGGCCATTTCTGGGTTGCAGCCACCATTGTTGTTTGGCAGGTCCAGGCTGGATTCGAACCCGCCAGCTCAGGTGTACGTGGCTGGCGCCTTAGCCCGTTGAGCCACAGGTGCCGAGCCACAAAGGTGGTTTTTAAAACAAGATGTCTAATCTGTCCTTTGGCCGTGAGAACTGATCCCAGGATTGATTTGTGATAATACTACCTTCTTGTACTGGCAGCTTAGGCCAGTAGAGCAGCCATTGCAGTGGGGTGAAGAATGCCCTGTCTCACTCTGCTGTCAGAAATTTGAAATGTTCCAGTGACAGCCCATGGCTAGTTCTGGCCCCTTTTCCCTCATTCCCTCAAATGAAGGTGACATAAGTGCCTTTCCTCTTCCCCTGATTCTGATTTGTTGTGACCCTGGTAGGGTTCATCAGACCTGGAGAGTCCTTAGAGCTCCTCTGAGATAATCCCCCCAGAAACAGGAACAGGGCTGTGTCCCCATTTGTCAGCCCTTGGGGACAGGCAGGGACTGTGCCATAGGGACCCAGTGCTGGCTGGGTGCTTTTAATTTGAGGTTGGCTTCTGGTTTTGGTTCCTTGCCCCATGTGGTATTGACAGCAGTGATAGAAACAAAGAACAAACTAGGCATTGTTATGGTGGGGCGAGTGCCCAGCACCACCAGGCACTTTCATCTGCAGCCAGTGTGTGCCATAGGGCAGGGAGAGCTGCCCCACCCTCCTAGAAACAGTATATAAATGGTCCTTGAGTAGAGAATTTCTTTCTATTCCTGAGAGGTCAGAAATGTAGGATATTAAGCTGATTTATCAATAAAATCTAAAACCAGTGAGGAGGCACGCCCACCCTCACAGGAGCCAAGCAGAGCCCTCAGAGTTCTCTTGCTGTCTGAGGAAGCAGCTATGTGACCCTCCCACCATGATGTATGAAGTTGTGCAATGCTGAGCACAGTTGGAATTTTTTCTGATCCCTCCCCCTATATTTAGCTTATAACCATGAGCAGGAGGGCTGTTTCCTTCGTAACTGTTCTTCCAAAGCTTAACACTGAAACAGCAATTTCGTCTCATGACAGCAGCCAGTTTCACCTCAGTCCTTTGAGTTCATCATAAACTTTGAGCCCTCAGCATCTGGAGCACAGATTGTACTGTTTACTGGCCTCTAGCACCCAAATTAATTATATTGAACTTCTCAGTGTCTAAGAGATTATAACTAATATGCAAGTTACCTTTGGTCTCAAGATTCTGATCTGTTGCAGAAGTCTCAATTCCCACTCTGAGCAGACAGGACACAAAAGTGATAAGGGTGACAATTGTTACCAGCACCTTTGTTTACATGTGAAGGTATCTGTATCTGTGCCCAAGAGGCCCACACATTATAAGCAAGTAAAAGAGCTGTAAGTAAGAGCTATTGATAGGTTTTAAACATGCCCCCTTGGCCGGGTGTTGTGGCAGGCGCCTGTAGTCCCAGCTACTTGGGAGGCAGAGGCAGGAGACTCGCTTGAGCCCAGGAGTTGGAGGTTGCTGTGAGCTCTGATGCCACGACATTCTACCCAGGGTGACAGCTTAAGCCTCTGTCTCAAAAAAAATAAATAAACAAAAATAAAACATGCCCCTTAAGTACATTTTACACCTATTTGGTTTATAATAGGCCTCTCTGCCAAAAACAGCTAAGGGAACCAAGAAAACAGGACTTTTTTCCTTTCCTCTTTTGTATGAGTGGGGAAAATAAACAGTTGACCCCTAGAGTTACAACTTTTTTCTTCATTTACTTGTAACCTTAGAGATTCTCCTTCTGTCTCCATCAAAAGAAACATCTGCTGTCATCTTTATTTTTACTGTTGCTGTTAAATATTTCTTTCATTTTCACAAGGCAGTCTGCTGGGAAGCAAAAACTGAGCACATGGTGTCCCTGTTTCAAAGGAGAAGGGTGGGGTGCAGTAGCTCAGAGAAACCACTCCTGTTTTTCCCAACCATCTGGAAATATCTGTGTGTGCTTGTCCAGTGATTGGTTAGTCAAGAGTTTTGATCTTCTCAATACGTTGGTCATTATGAAAGTTTTGAGATACAGAAAAATCAATAAATGTGAAATACATGTGGACAGAAATGAAGCCCTCTTGGCAACACCAATAAACCAAGCAACTTGAAACTTAACATGGGGAATCAGAAAGGATGCTGTTGACTGTGTTTCTTGGAAATGAAATAATGGACCATAACACAGTCTGTCTCAAAACCTTTGTCGCGATGCACACACTAAAGTAGTCTTAGGGTTTGATTAGCATGCTTGGTTTCTCCCTAGGAAACATCCCCAGGTTGCACTTCACCAAGTTATATGTCGGACATACTGTGTAATGCTCACACCCCACATTTATTCGGATGGTGCAGTGAGTCAGAGCTTTGGTTTCAACTCTTGACTCTGAGGCTATGAATTTTTGGTGAAGTCCTTGTATTTCTAAATGTTCTTGATCCCCATTTATTCTTTCATTTTTCTACCAAGCAACAATTCCCATGCTGTCCCAGTAGAATGCCACACACAGCAATGAGAAAGTGTGTTCTAGGCAATCAGAGACTTATCAAGACCAACACTTGTGAATTAGAACAAATTGTCTTCCACTCCCAGTGTCCTGTGGGAAACAATGTGCTCTCTTCAGAGCAGAGTCTAGTTCTGGGATTCTTCCATGTATCCAGCTCTGACATATCCAGTCTATTGTCCAGCTGTTCTAACTCAACTGCTCCCATCTTTCTCCCTCCTCTGTTTGTTTTTGACAAAGTAGCTCTGGCTCCCACCTTGTCTTTGTCCCATCATTGAGAGATGTGCACCATGAGCCCGTGTACCCACAGCCGCCTTTCAGCTACTCCGATCTGTCTCGAGAAGACAAAAAGGTACCAGCACCCCCTCCTTGACCAGCAGGCAGCCAAAATCCAACATGCTATAATGCCCCAGTTCTGGTCCTGAAGTGGAGGGTGGGTAGACATTTTGGGGCATGCATGTGGCCTAAGTCTTAGTGTTTTATAATAGGCAAATGTGTTTGTAAGTTTTGCTGTACATTGGTTTGATCCCCTCCCCAGCCGTTACAGACCCCCCCTCACTTTCATGAGAAAGAGGCTTTTGGCTTTAGTATGCTAATGTTTCTTTAACCTGTCCTCATTTTAGCGAATACAGTTTGTGTCTGAGCCCTGCACCCTTTCCATAAATGGAGTCATCTTTGGCTTGACATCCACAGATCTACTCTTCCACATGGGGGCCGAGGAAATTAGTAGGTAAGAAGCATATTCCAGGGCCCAAGCAAACAGCAGGTTTTCTGGTCCTGGTCCTTTCCTTGGCCAAGAAAACCAAGGGGCTTGGCTCGGCGCCTGTAGCTCAATGGGCTAAGGCGCCAGCCACGTACACCTGAGCAGGCGGGTTCAAATCCAGCCCAGGCCCGCCAAACAACAATGACGGCTGCAACCAAAAAACAGCCGGGCATTGTGGCGGGCGACTGTAGTCCCAGCTACTTGAGAGGCAGAGGCAGGAGACTCGCTTGAGCCCAGGAATTGGAGGTTGCTATGAGCTGTAATGCCACAGTGCTCTATCCAGGGTGACAGCTTGAGGCTCTGTCTCAAAAAATAAAAATAAATAAATAAATAAATAAAAAGAAAACCAAGGAACCCTGTGACTGTCTTGACTGGTAGGCCCTGAGAGTAGTACCTTATGCTAGATCTTCTGGCCGTTTGAGTTTCCCTCTGCTCAAGGGGAGTGGTCTGATGCATTGTGTCTGTTTAAGATTTGAAAAATCCATGTCTGTTCTGTCTTTGCACTTAATTTATAGGCATAGAAATTCATCTACATTTTCTTCTTTACTTCCCTTTCCTTCACCTCTCAAATTTTTGACCTGAGCAAGTGTTAAGTGGAGGCTGGGCGCAGTGGCTCATGCCTGTAATCCCAGCACTCTGGGAGGCCATGGCAGGTGAATTGCTTGAACTCACAAGTTTGAAACCAGCCTGAGCAAGAGCAAGACCTCATCTATAAACATAGCTGGGCATTGTGTCGGGCGCCTGTAGTCCCAGCTACTTGGGAGACTGAGGCAAAAGGATCACTTGAGCCCAAAAGTTTGAGGTTGCTGTGAGCTGTGACACCACAGTACTCTACCATGGGTGACCAAATGAGACTGTGTCTCAAAAAAAAAAAAAAAAGTGTAAGTGAACTGTGAATTTACTTTGAAGGAGTTTTTTTTATTATCGAAACTGTATAGCTCTGCAGAGAATCAGATGCTGCCAAATCTGTCAAGTGTAGGTTCTGCAGTTCTTGCATCCTCCTCGCCAAGGAGTATGTGAAGCAAAGCATGTGTTAAGCAAGGTGGGTGTGTGCTCTTTGGCTGAGCTTTGAGATGTGTGGTCAGACCAGTTACATGCTCGCCTTGTGGTGGTGCAAATCTTATGTGCTCTTGCATACTATGGTGCTGGCTAATGGCCTTCCCTGATCTTGATTATAAGGGATTCCTGCGTTTCCCTTCTCAACCCAATGTCCTGCCTCCCTTCTCATATGGAACAGTCTGGGCTACTTGTGGGTGGGTCTTTAAACTTCCCCGGAGGTATCTTGTTACTGTGTCTTGGTCTTAGCTCTTAGCTTCTCTCTAATTTTTTTTTTCTAATTTTTTGTCGCCGTTGGTAGAGTGCCGTGGCATCACACTCACAGCAACCTCCAACTCTTGAGCTTAAGCAGTTCTCTTGCCTCGGAGAAAGCAGCCTCCCAAGTAGCTGGGACAGGCGCCTGTGACTATGCTTGGCTTTTTTTTTTTTAAGAGACAAGGTCTCACCTCGGTACCTGTGGCTCAACGGGCTAAGGCGCCAGCCATGTACACTTGAGCTGGCGGGTTCAAATCCAGCCCGGGCCCGCCAAACAACAATGATGGCAGCAACCAAAAAATAGCCAGGCATTGTGGTGGGCGCCTGTGGTCCCAGCTACTTGGGAAGCAGAGGCAAGAGACTCGCTTGAGCCCAGGAATTGGAGGTTGCTGTGAGCTGTGATGTCACAGCACTCTATCCAGTATGACAGCTTGAGGCTCTGTCTCAAAAAAAAAAAACTATTAAAAAAAAAAGAGACAGGGTCTCGGTCTGGCTCAGGCTGATCTCAGACTCCTGAGCACAGGGCAATCCACCCACCTCGGCTTCCCAGAGTGCTAGGATTATAGCCATGAGCCACCATGCCCAGCCTTCTCTCTAGTTTATTAAATGCTCAGGTCCTCCTTGAAGATAACCAGGGGCTGTGAAACAAGATTTTTGTTCCACTTCTTGCTTTCTTTCCTTCTCCAGTTCTTCTGGAACTTCAGACAGATTCAGCCGAATACTCAAGCACATCCTGACCCAGAGGAGGTGAGCATGCTTACTGGAATCAGCTGACTGTGAAGAAAGTACTTTGACAGACTTGGCATGAGAGCCTTCAACAGCCCACTACTAGGAAACTTCACCCTGTGATTACAAGCCTACATTCTGTCCCCCCCAGAAAAAGTTAGTCTATGAATGCAAGCAGCATGGAAGCCAGTGCACAGAAGGGCTCAGTCTGGGAAGGGGGACCTGGAATCAGCGGGGCCTGACTGTCTTTCTCCGTCTCTGTAGCTACTACCCACTCTACCCACCTCAGGAAGACATGGCCATTGACTATGAGAATTTCTATGTCTATGCACAGCTGCCTGTCACCCCAGATGTCTTCATAATCCCATCAGAGCTGAAGTACTTTGTGAAGGTAGGTTTAAACTCTGCTTTTTTTCCAAAAACACCAAAATCGGTCTTTGATTTTCCCTTCTAAACCTCTCAGCACTCACCCTTCATGGGCCTCCTGATGGAGATAGTGACCTCTGTGACCCAGCACTGAGGCCTCATTTCTTTGGGGAAAGTCATGGGACCAAAACATAAGTCTTTTGGTAAAATGCTTGAGTAGAGGGCCAGGCACGGCCACATGGTAATTCTAGTACTCTGGGGGGCCAAGGCATGTGGATCACTTTAGTTCAACAGTTTCAGACCAGCCTGAGCAAGAGTAAGACCCCCATCTCTATTTAAAAAAAAAAATTAGAAAAATTAGGCCAATGGAGGTGCCCATAGCTCAGTGGGTAGGGCACTGGCCACATACACTGAGGCTGGCAGGTTCAAACCTGTTTTGTTTCAAAACAAAAATGATGGGAGCAGTGCTTGTAGCTCAAAGGAGTAGGGTGCCGGCCCCAAATGCTGAAGATGACAGGTTCAAACCCAGCCCCAGCCAAAAACAAACAACACAACAAAAAAAACAAAAATGACAACTATAACAACAACAACAATAAAAAGCTGGGCATTGTGGAGGGAGCCTGTAGTTCCAGCTACTTGAGAGGCAAGAAAATCACTTAAGTGCAAGAGTTTGAGGTTACTGTGAGCTGTGATGCCACGGCACTACCCAGGGCAAAAGCTTGAGACTCTGTCTCAAAAAAAAAAAAAAAGAAAGAAAGGCTCGGCGCCTGTGGCTTAGCGGGCTAAGGCGCCAGCCATGTTCACCTGAGCTGGTGGATTCAAATCCAGCCCGGGCCTGCCAAACAACAATGATGGCTGCAACCAAAAAATGGCTAGGTGTTCTGGTGGGCACCTGTAGTCCCAGCTACTTGGGAGGCGGAGGCAGGAGACTTGCTTGAGCCCAGGAATTGGAGGTTGCTGTGAGCTGTGATGCCACAGCACTCTATCCAGGGTGACAGCTTGAGCCTCTGTCTCAAAAAAAAGAAAGAAAGAAAGAAAAGAAAAAGAGAAATTAGGCCAGGCATGGTGGCTCACACCTGCAATCCTAGCATTCTGGGAGGCCAAGGTAGGTGGATTGCCTGAGCTCAGGAGTTAGTTTGAGACCAGCCTGAGCAAAGCGAGACCCTATCTCTAAAAAATAGCTGAGTATTATGGTGGGCACCTGTAGTCCTAGCTCCTTGGGAGGCTGAGGCAAGAGGATCACTTGAGCTCAAGAGTTTGAGGTTGCTGTGAGCTATGATGCCATGGCACTGTACTGATGTTGATAAAGTAAAATTCTGTCTAAAAGAAAAATTAGCCAGGCATGCCTATAGTTTCAGCTACTCAGGAGGCTGAGATAAGAGGATTGCTTGAGCTGAGGAGTTGAAGGTTGCTGTAAGCTACAATACCATGGCACTCTAGCCTTGGTATTTTCCTTTTTTTCCAGAAAAAAGGAGAAAATGCTTGAATAGATAGTATTCCCCTGTTCCCCTCTTCCTCCCCCAGAGACTGAGGACACAGGTGGTGAATAGAGAGGCCACAAATGATGGTTCTCACCAGGGCCATACCAGGCCACCGGGAGAACATTTCACATACGCACTTGCCTGCTCCCTACCCCCAATCTGACACGATCTCCAAGTGGGCTCAGCTGAGAGTACCTCAAAGACACTCTTATGTCATTCTGATCTCTGCCCTGGCCACCTTGGAATTGGGGCCCTCACAGGGAATCCACCCTGACCAGTCCCTTCTTGCCAAACCAGAGCCTGTTCAACCTCAAAAGTACCAGGATTTTTTTCACATGGGCAAACAGTAAACAACTAGATCAGGTTGTCTCCCAAGTTTGGGAACTGATTGTCATTCTGCCACGTCACCTCATTCTTTATCCTATTTGAGAGATTCAACAGGAATCCAAAGTTTTCCAGTAATAAGTTAATGTATTCGACTAAAAATGTGTTTGGTTGGCTGTGGTTATAAAACTCTTTAGGGTCCAACCATCCAATGATGCTTTCTTTTTCACTTGAGTCTGCAGTTAGTTTAGGGTTTCTCCAAGCCCACTGTCCTCTCCTTCCTTCCTCAGGACATCCTTGGCTGTGTCTGTGTGAATCCTGGGCGCCTCACAAAAGGGCAGGTGGGTGGCACCTTTGGCCGACTCTACCTCAGGAGCCCAGCCGTGGACAAGGCAGAGAGACGCAATCCATGTGTTGCTGCCCAGGTGGTCAGGATCTGAGGCTTCTGTCGTCTGCCATCCCCCACTAGGCAGGCAGCTGAGAGCAGAGACAGAGCCCTCTGATGAGATCAAACTGTTAGGGCCACGCCTGTGGCTCAAAGGAGTAGGGCGCCGGCCCCATATGCCGGAGGTGGAGAGTTCAAACCCAGCCCTGGCCAAAAACTGCAAAAAAAAGATCAAACTTTTAGGTGGTAGAGAAAAATTGCCAGGTGGTGAAAAGGAGGCTATGGGGACAGGGCTTTGCAGTGAAGACGTGTGAGGTGGACCCCTGTGAGTTGAGCTTCTGGAAGGAAGCTCTTGCTTCTGAAAGCATACGTGGTGTCTGGAAATGAGTCGGCTGTGGATACTGCATACTCAGAAAAGACAAGAGGCTTTGTGATTTTCCACATGAATCAAACCCAGAAACAACTTTTAGAGAAATAAAAATAAATTCAGAGTGTAACTTGAACCTAATCTTTCTTCCACTTCTACTTTTTTTTCCTAGTAGTGGACAGAGTATATCTCCTACTTGCCCTTTGTCCAGAGTAGGCAGAGTGTTGATCACACTGGGTTTCTGTCCAGCCCCTCAGACCTCTCCCAGCCCCACCCCTCATCCTTCCTCATCCTTCCTCATCCTCTCAAGGCTCTTACAGCTTCTCTGGGTGGATGTGTACTGGGCTCACCCCTGGAACTGGCTGCAGAGTGAGTAGCTGACTGTGTGCCTGGCCCTCCCACCCAGCCCCTCATGTGTGCTGTGGTCCCAGCCTGACCTTCCCATCTGGAAGGGGCAGCCTCACTGAGCTATTCCAATGCTGGGGAGCTGAGGCTTGCCTAGAGCCCAGAACACTTGGATAAGGCCGGGCCATCCAGGGTTCCCAGTGTATCGTCAAGCCTGTGCATCCCAGTATCTGGGGAAAATGGCCAAATGTGGATGGGTTTCTGCCCTAAGCTGGCAGTTGGCTGCCTCACATGCCAGAGCCAAGTCTGGAAAACCCCAGCCATTAGGGCAGGGGCAGTGTGTGAGAGAGCAGTGAGCTTCTGTTGCCTATGCCTTTACTCATAGATAAATAGGTAACCTAACAGCATCATCTGTGCCACCCCACCACCTCTCTGGGTAAAATGGAATCAGACTCCAGCCCTGACCAGGGCTGATAAGATGACTCCAAACACATGAGCTGCTATTTCATTTCAGTAGTTTTATAGGCGCCTCCTCTAAGGACAAGAATTAGAGACAAGCCCTGACTTGGGAGTAGCTTTTCCCTCCTTCCCCAGCTCCTCCCCATGTGAAGCATCCAGCCAGGTCCCATGGGAGCAATGTGACTTGCCAGCCTCCAGATGTGGCATTTTTGGAGCCAGGCCCCTCCTACAATCTACTGCAACTTGATACCCAGCTCAAGAATATCATTTGTGCTTCTACCAAGCCAAGTATCAGCTAGAAAGTCACCCCTCCCAGCCTTGGAAAACCCATACTCGGGAAGATTAAGCAGCAGGCCTCCCTCCACGATAAACAAGGACTCCTACCACAGAGCCTGCAGCCCTTATCTTGCAAGCTGGGCATGTAGTTCTTCAGGGGCCATATAAGGCAATTAGTGTCATGTGGCTTTTGAAGAAGACTTGTGGGGAATGGTAAAATTCTTGCCCTACCACAAGGCAAGGTACAGAGCCCCTTCCTCTCCTTCCTTATCAGGAAGATCCAGAGGCGCAGGTGGTGTATGAGGGGGCGGTTAGCTCAGCAGAAAATGTATACAGGGCAGGTGCCAGAAGGCAGCGGAAAGAAAGCAGTCTAGATGGAGCTCCCTGTTCCTCGGCATGAATGGGAAGGAGCCTGGTTGCCTGGATACGACTCATGTGACTGTTGGAAATGATCCGGAGGGCCATCAGACATTTAAGATTCAAACAAAAAGAAAGCAGGATGCAAACCCCAGAGAGCAGACAGGTCTGGGGCACACATGCCTTTGCCTTTCTGCTACCAGATGTTCCTTTTTGCTCTTGTCAGGAAGTCAGTGCCAAGTCCCTAGGCCCTGCTTCAGCTGTGTCACCAGTTTCCTGAACCGTCTGTCATCCCCAGAACTCTTGCTCCCACCAGCTTTGGGACACACAGTCTTTGAAGGAAGCTGTGGAAGGGAGGGGAGGTATTGGTGGAGGGGGGTGCTGAGTAGGCCCAGCGTCTGCCTCCCCCTGCTCTCATCATGACCCTGCCCTTGAGACATGAGTCCAAAAGTGAAGTCCCAAGCTCCTGCCTACCATCCCTGATGCCCAGCATTGCCCTAGCCTCTGTCCTCATAGGTCAGCACCTCTTCCTCAACTTTGCTCTGCCCTCCCTTAACCCCTGGCATGGCTGCCCTTTAGGATTTGAGTCTTCCGGTCCTCAAGGATCAGGGAGAGCTGCCAGAAGGAACAGAAGCCCCTCATAGCTCCTGTGCGTGGGAACCCAAGTGGATGCCAAAAACGAAGCTGGGGAACTAGGGCAATGAGGGGCATCCATGGGTAGAAGGGCTAGGGCGGGACCCCTCTACCCAGCCTTGCCTTCTGCACCCAACCTGGATCTGGTGTTTCCTTTCCCTTGACCCAGGGTCACCCAGCTGCCTGTCTAGTGCATGTTTCCCTTCCCCTGACCTCAGGCCTCTTGGCCAGACCACCTGAGAGCCATCCTGTTAACACACACACACACCCCTCTGCCTCCAGGCTGTGAGCTTCCCAACTGCAAAAAAGACCTGGACTGCCTGGGGGGATAGGATTTTTCTAACATTTAAAAAGTGGTTAGTGGCTCGGCACCTGTGGCTCAGTGGCCTAAGGCGCCAGCCATGAAAACCTGAGCTGGTGGGTTCGACTCCAGCCTGGGCCCGCCAACCAACAATGACGGCTGCAACCCAAACAAAAATAGTCAGGCGTTGTGGCGGGCGCCTGTAGTCCCAGCTACTTGGGAGGCAGAGGCAGAAGACTTGCTTGAGCCCAGGAATTGGAGGTTGCTGTGAGCTGTAATGCCACGACACTCTACCCAGGGCGACAGCTTGAGGCTCTGTCTCAAAAAAATAAAAATAAAAATAAAAAGTGGTTAGTGAGGGCCGGGCATAATGACTCAAGCCTGTAATCCCAGCACTTTGAGAGGCTGAGACAGAAGTATCAGGAGTTTGAGGTTGCAGTGAGATATGATGACACCACTGCACTCCAGCCTGGGCAACAGAACAAGCTCCTGTCTGAAAAAAAGAAAGAGGAGGCTCAGCACCTGTAGCTCAGCGGCTAGGGCACCAGCCACATGCAGGTTTGAATCTAGCCCAGGCCTGCCAAACAATGACAACTACAACCAAAAAATAGCCTGGCGCTATGGCCGGTGCCTGTAGTCCCAGCTACTTGGGAAGCTGAGGCAAGAGAATCACTTAAGTCCAAGAGTTTGAGGTTGCTGTGAGGCCAAGTGAGACTCTGTCTCAAAAAAAAAGAAGAAAACTTCCTTTTAGGGGGCCAGGTGCAGTGGCTCATTCCTGTAAGCCTAGCACTCTGGAAGGCAGAGGCAGGGGGATTGGTTGAGCTCAGGAATTCAAGATCAGCCTGAGCAAGAGTGAGACCCCATCTCTAAAAAAAATAGCCAGGTGTTGTGGCGGCTGCCTACAGTCCCAGCTACTCATGAGGCTGAGGCAAGAGGATCTCTGGAGGCCAAGAGTTTGAGGTTGCAGTGAGCTATGATGCTAGGGCTATAAAATGTGACTCTGTCTCAAAAATATATATATATATACATATATATATTTGGCTGAGCAGAGTGAGACCCCATCTCTAAAAAATAGCTGAGTGTTGTAGCGGACATCTGTAGTCCTAGCGATTCAGGAGGCTGAGGCAAGTGAATCACGTTCACCCAGAAGTATGAGGTTACTGTGAGCTATGATACCATGGTACTCTATCCAGGGTGACAAAGTGAAACTCTGTCTCAAAATAAATAAATAAATAATATGGGCCAGGCTCAGTGGCTCACACCTGTAATCCTAGCACTCTGGGAGGCTGAGGCAGGTAGATTGCCTGAACTCACAGATCGGAGACCAGCCTGAGCTAGAGTGAGACCCCACCTCTAAAAATAGCCAGGCGTTGTGATGGGCATCTGTAATCCCAGCTATTTGGGAGGCTGAGACAAGAGAATTGCTTGAGCCCAAGAGTTTGAGGTTGCTGTGAGCTATGATGCTATAGCACTCTACCAAGAGTGACAAAGTGGGACTCTTGTCTCAAAAAAATAAATAAGATAGGGCAGCGCCTGTGGCCCAGTGTGTAGGGCACTGGCCCCATATACTGAGGGTGGCGGGTTCGAACCCAGCCCCAGCCAAACTGCAACAAAAAAATAGCCGGGCATTGTGGCAGGCACCTGTAGTCCTAGCTACTTGGGAGGCTGAGACAAGAGAATCACCAAAGTGCAAGAACTAGAGGTTGCTGTGAGCTGTGATGTCACTGCACTCTACTGAGAACAACAAAGTGAGACTCTGTCTCTAAAAAAAACATAAAAATAAAAAATAGATAAGATAAATAGGACAGCGCCTGTGGCTCAAAGGAGTAGGGCACTGGCTCCATGTACTGGAGGTGGCAGGGTCAAACCCAGCCCCAGTCAAAAACTGCAAATAAATAAATAAGATAAATAGATAAATAAAATAAAAAATGTACATGATGATTCAGTGATTATACTATTAATATAGTCACAATGTTGTGTAAACCTTACCACTATCTAATTCCAGAGTATTTTCATCACAGCAAAATTAGCAGTCATTTATCATTTATTCCCCATTCATCCATTGTTGGGTTGTTTCCACATGTTGACTATTGTGAATAGTAGACACCTGCATATACATTTTTGTGTGAACACTTGTTTTCACATCTCTTAAGTATATACCTAGGAATGGGGGGGTGGGTTTAGATTTATAAAGGAAGAGCAAGCAAGGGAAGGGAGAGAAGACGGAAGGAGGAAGGGAAGAAGTGGTGGGCCTGGAACAGTGCATGAGCCAGATTATAGAGCCTAAATGCCTCACAAAGGAGTTTTGTACTATACTCCCCAGGGACTCTTTGAAGGCTTCAGAGTAGGGGAGGGGCAATACTCAGCCTGTGTCTTAGGAAAAGGGCTGGCAGTGCTGTGAAGAACAAAGTGAAACCGTGGGAGGCTAAAGACCAGGGACACTTTAGAAGCTGTCAGAGGACAAAGCCACATAGAAACAGCATCCCAGTTTCTCCATAATGGAACCACCCCTGCTCCACACTCCCATGCTTATACCAAACAGCACATTGCATGTCCTGGCTTCAGTGTCCTGGCTTTGGACCCAAGACAGTCCAAACACAATGATTCCAGGCTTCTGCTGGAGCTGGAAGAAAAGGCACAGCTGTACTCGGGAGGCTGAGGCAAGAGAATCACCTAAGCCCAGGAGTTGGAGGTTGCTGTGAGCTATGTGATGCCACAGCACTCTACCAAGGGCAATAAAGTGAGACTCTGTCTCTACCAAAAAAAAAGGCACAACTGTGAGGGTGGAGCTGCTATAACTTCTTTGCCACCATGAAGGAAATCTGTCCAGAGCGTGCACTAAACCAGAGGATGCAGAGCCAGGAGATCAAGAAAGAGAAGTCAGAACCAAGCCCCAGTGTCTGAACTCCAGGGAAGTGAACATCCTTCACCCCTGTCTTAGTCCACTTGGGTTGCCAAGAAGGAATAGCTGAGGCTGGGTAATTTGTAAAAAAAGGATGTTTATCTGGTTCATCGTTCTGCAGGCTGTACAAGAAGCACAGAGCCAGCCTCTGGTTCTGGTGGGGACCTCTGGCTGCTTCTATTCATAACAAAAGGTGGGGGGATTGGATTGTGCAGAGATCACATAGTGGTAGAGGAAGCAAGTGACGGGGGAGGTGCCAGGCCCTTTTTAACAAGCAGCTCTCCATGGAACTAATGGAGTGAGAACCCACTCACCCCTACCCCACCCCAGGCATTATTCTCCTTATGAAAGATCCATCCCCATGACCCAGACACCTCCCAGTAGGACCTACCTCCAACATGGGCGATCAAATTTAGGGAGACAAATATCCAAACTAGAGCAATCCCTAAACATATATCACAAATATCCTCCCACTGTTGGTTGGGGTTTTTTCCCTTAAACTGGTTTGAGTTGAATTTTCTGTCACTTGCAGCCAAAATGATGGACTGAATTAAATCAGCAGAGTTGGGTTGCCATCAGGGGACAGACAGATTGAACACAGCCTTACTAAGGAGAGGGAATGAACCCTTCCAAAGACTGTACAGCTTAACATCTGCAATCACCTGTCACCTTCCCAAAAACCCTGCCAGCAGGCTCCAAGCTGTTCTAGGTCTCCAGTGTAAATAAAGTATGGGACTGGGATTTAAACTTCAAATGCTCTGTTTCACCTGACGCACTAGCCACCCAAAAAGGACCAATTTACGAGGAGTCCCTGGTACCAGTCCTAGTACACATGGGAGGAGGGGTGGTTTGAGGACAGTGGTGCCCAGGGGAAGGATGGGTAGGGATCAAAAGGACCACCCAGGTGGACCAAGGGAATCCTGGAGCAGCACACTGGTGAGACTTGGGCAGTGGACAGATTGATCTAGGAGTTACTGCACTCAAAGTTGCAGAATGGGGAGATACTGGGAAGCTGCCCAAGAGGGAGGCAGGTAAGTTACAGGCCACGGAGAAAACTTTGGACAACACTGTGCTTGAGGGTCAGTAATCATAGTTCAACACCTGTAGCTCAGCAGCTAGGGTGCCAGCCACAGACACCAGAACTGACGGGTTTGAACCCATGCCAGCCTGCCAAACAACAATGACAATTGCAACAAAAAAAATAGCCAGGCATTGTGGCAGATGCCTGTAGTCCCAGCTACTTGGGAGGCTGAGGCAAGAGAATTGCTTAAGCCCAAAAGTTGGAGGTAGCTGTGAGCTGTGACACCTTGACACTCTACCAAGGGCAACACAGTGAGACTCTGTATCAAAAAAATAAAAAATAAAAATTGGGCTCGGTGCCTGTGGCTTAATGGGCTAAAGTGCCAGCCACGTACACCTGAGCAGGCGGGTTCGAATCCAGCCCGGGCCCACCAAACAACAATGATGGCTGTAACCAAAAAATGGTCGGGCGTTATGGCGGTGCCTGTAGTCCCAGCTACTTGGGAGGCAGAGGCAGGAGAGTCGCTTGAGCCCAGGAGTTGGAGGTTGCTGTGAGCTGTGATGCCATTGCACTCTATCCAAGGTGACAGCTTGAGGCTCTGTCTCAGAAAAAAAAAAAAAGAGTTCAATAATCAACAGGTCAAAGGGTAGGACTAGCTTCAAGTTAGGGGGAGGAAAGGGGTGGTAGCAAGGAGATGCTGGGGTTTCTGGCTGGAGCGGCCAGAGGACAACCCTAACTGTCCGAGGTGGGACTCAGTCTCCTTCATTAGGCATTTGGGCCTCTGTCACCCCACCCTCAGTCATCAAGGGTTTTTTGTCCCTATCACTACTCCCTCTGAGTCTGCCCTGGAAATGCCTAGGGGTCTTGGGGCTGGGCAACCCTCCACCCAGCAAAGCCCATGGCCAGTTCTAAATTCCCTCACCCAAACCCACCCTCCTCAAGCTCCATGCTCCACCCTGCCCAAACCCTGTCTGACAGCTGAGGGCTTGCTGCTGCCTGTGTCAGAGGGCCTCTGGGAGGTCTCAGGAACAGCTGCTGCCCTGTGACCTCACTGACTGGTCATGCACAGTGCTCCATGAGAGCTCAGCTGCCTGCCCAATGGCCGGCAGAGCCCAGCTGAGCCTTGTCTTCTTTGGCCTCTCCCATCACCCCCAGATCATCCCAAGGTCTGAAGTAGTTCATGTTGAGACAGAGGGGCCAGGTGAGGTTGCAGAGGCTTGTAGTCCCAGCTACTCAGAAAGTTGATGCAGGAGGATCGCTTAAGCCCTGGAGTTGCAGGTTGCTGTGAGCTATGATGACACCACAGCACTCCAGGCTGGGGAACACAGTGAAACTCTGTCTCTAAAAAGAGAAAGAAAACTGGGACCTCCGGGGTTGAGTCAGCAGACCCCACCCCCCAGAAGACTGGGAAAGGGGAGAAGCCAACTAGGGAGGGGCACACGTACCCCTCCCACTCTCTGGCTACCCCAGAGGAAGTGGCTTTCACTCTGAGTAGGGACAGCCCCTGCCTCTGAGCTCACTGGGAGGGTAGAAGGAGCCTCAATCAGGCAGGCTGGAACTCTTGCCCTCCCACTGCCCAGTTCCCAAGGGTGACATTTCACAGTGGCATTGGGAGAGATGGCATGGTCATTTTTTTTTTTTTTTTTTTGAGACAGAGTGTCACTATGTTGCCCTGGGTAGAGTGAGGTGGGATCACAGCTCACAGCAACCTCAAACTCTTGGGCTCAAGTGATTGTCTTGCTTCAGCCTCCCAAGTACCTGGGACTACAGGTGCCCACCACAACACCTGGCTATTTTTTGGTTGCAATTATCATTGTTGTTTAGCAGGCCTGGCCCAGGCTCGAACCTGCCACCTTCGGTGTATGTGGCCAGTGTCCTACTCACCTAGTCTGGGCGCCAAGCCGGCATGGTCATTCTTGATCCCTGGAAGGAAGTTGCTTCCTCTTGAAGATCCATTTTTTCCCTAGAAGAGTTGAGGCCCCTTCATATTTCCTGTCCCTTAGAATATTTCTGGTAACACTGATTGCCTCTGGGGATGGGTGTCAAGGGGCTGGGTCAGGATCAGGAGGGCCTGAAGGATGATTTGTCCTGTCCACCCTCATATCCTTCTGGAGTCTCTTACCAAGTGCATGGATTACTTTACAGGACTTTCCCCATATCTTAAAGAGTAACAACAACAAAAAAAGATGGGAGTAGGGGAAACATTTATATATATTTACATGTGTGCATGCACCACTTTCCTGTCACTGAGCCTGTGAGGGCTCCACACCCTTCAGAGTTCGCAGACCCACCTCCCTGTGAGATAGTCTCCCAGAGGGCAGGGACAGTCATGTCCATGTGGTCTCTCCAGTCCCTAGAGAGTCTCAGCACATACGCCCACAAGCAGTACCTGCCTCCCAGAGCAGGCAGGTGGAGAGAAGCCAGCACAGCATGTTCTCACCACATGGCTGCAGGCAGCTCAGGGTGGAGATCCCATCTCTGCAGCTGGAGGCAAGATGACCAAGCCAACAGATCCCTGCTCCCACACGGAGCACTCCCTCATGAAAAGAAACCTGCAAACCCTGGACACCATCGAGCAGAGCATCCGAGGGAGGCAAATGCTGTGGAGAAACCAAAGCAGGCTGAGACAGAGGGGTTCCCAGGGTTGTCGTGTGCACTGCACAGAGAGGTCACCTACTCCAGGCTTTCATTTTCTAAACACTTCTCTTCTATATGACCCCTTCTTGTCATCCCCAGCCTCCTACTATTCATTCATTCATTCACTCATCCATGTTCCCCAAGTACCTACTACATGGTGCCCACTCTGGGGGACAGTAGCTACAGTCCAGGAGGGATGGACACGAAGCACATAATACCAGCACAGAGAGGACAGTGGTCCAGAGCTTTTCAGGGTGTCACAAGGGGACCTGACACCAACTGGGGGGGGAGCCACTACAGCCGGGAGCTACGGGATACACAGTGGCAGCTGGGCAAGATGAAGGAGTGAAGGTCTGAGGCTCAGGGCATAGCATCCTCAGACACCTGCCCATGCAGGCTGGGCTCTGCTAAGGGCGAAAGGCTACAGGAGTGGAGACTTGGCTGGAGGTTGAAGAGGTCAGCAGGGCTCAGTGTGAGGGCTTGTGGCTACAGAAGCACAAAAGCAGGGCATGTGGCAATCAGATTGGTGCTTTCATGTATCACTGTGTAAGGTGGAGATTGAACAGGTGGTACATTTTGGTCTTCAAAATCCTTGGTGTCCCATCATATCCCCACTCCATTATCCAAGACCTAAACCTTGACTGGTCTTGACCCCTCCTTCTCCTCCCTCCATAGCCCCAGTGGTGGCTGTTCCATCACCAAATCTCAATCTTCCTTTTTTTGTGAGTCAGAGTCTCACTCTGTTGTCCCAGGCTAGAGTGCCGTATGTCATAGCTCACAGAAACCTCAAACTCTGCGGCTCAAGTAATCCTCTTGCCTCAGCCTCCCAAGCAGCTGGGACGACAAACACTTAACACCAGCCTGGCTAGTTTTTTTCTATTTTTAGTAGAGACAGAGCCTCGACCTTGCTCAGGCTGGTCTCCAATTCCTGACCTCAAGTAATCCTCCCCGCCAGCCTCCCAGATTGGTAGGATCAGAGGCCTGAGCCACCACCCTAGCTTCCAAATCTCATTCTTTCAACTCCATCATCTTCATCTCTGGCTCTCACACATTCCTCGGGGCCACATTCTGTCTCCCTCCTGCACTCCAGAAGTGGCCCCAGCCTCTAATATGGCCTCCTTTCATCACCCCTCTCCAAGGGGTGCCAGCACCACCTTCCTAAGCCCAATTCTACAGTCAATTCACCAAAAAGAAATAATGTCCTAAGCTTCAGCCTCTTTTTTTTTTTTTTTTTGAGACAGAGCCTCAAGCTGTCACCCTGGATAGAGTGCCTGGCATCACAGCTCATAGCAACCTCCAATTCCTGGGCTCAAGCGAGTCTCTTGCCTCTGCCTCCCAAGTAGCTGGGACTACAGGTGCCCGCCACAACGCCCGGCCATTTTTTGGTTGCAGCCGCCATTGTTGTTTGGCGGGTCCTGGGGCTGGATTCGAATCTGCCAGCTCAGGTGTACGTGGCTGGCGCCTTAGCCCGTTGAGCCACAGGCGCCAAGCCACTTTGTTTAATTCTTAATAAACTGTTCATGTATTAAAAAAATGAATAAATAAATAAATAAACATAAGACAGAGTTAAATAGTGCAGTTCGCAGACTACACTGAGTATGTTAAGAGAAATTGCATCACCTGTATATAAATATCACATAACCTAGTGTCTGTTACTCTCTTGTTTCTAAATTCTCTTCCCTCCTTCCCTCTCCTTAAAAGAGAGTGGCTCATTTAATACATAGCTCACCTTCTTTAAGAAAAGTCAATTTCACATATGTTGATCTCATTTATCTGGGAAAATACAAGGAACACAATAATTTATGGTGATGCATTTGCCAAAGTCTGTAGCACAGGTCCAGAATAACAGATGATGGGTTTCAGCAGAGTGAAACTGGGTGTTGCCTAATAGAATAGAGTGGGGGTGGTTAATGTATAGAAGGTCCCCTGTGAGATTAGTCTTTCAATGTTTGGTGAATGTGAGCTCCCTTGTTTTTCCTAGGGTTTTTCAGTTTCCTGAGGGTAAATTTTAGATGATAAACTACACACACACTCACACACATACATACAGCACGCATATCCATATTATGGTGAAAAAAGTCTAAAGGTATATAAGACAAATCTGTTAGACTTCCTTTTATAACTATCTACTGCCATTGCGATCTCCAAAGGGTGGGATGTTTAAATTTTCTTAAAAATTGTTTTAATTTTTCTCATGCATGTTTATATATATGTTAAATATGTTTCTAAATAATATGTATATATATATTTGGATTTAAAAATTAACTTTTAATATTTTCTAACCAATACATTTGTTAATGTTGGCTATAGGGTTAGAATTTGGTCTCAATATCTTCCTCTGGACTTCAAATCACTTCTTATGCAGGTGTTTCATATTTGTGAGTGACATTTCTGCTCTGCACCAACTTTTTATCAAGGCATTTATAAATAATTTAAGTGAATTACTTGTATCTCGATGTGAGATTACTAACAATTCATATGTTATTATCAACTGCATTTAAAAATAAATTCTGTTTTCCTTCTTTTTGTTGTGTGGATGCTTGGCACGAGACACCTTCCCACCCATCATGTGTTATTCTAGACCTTTGCCACAGGCTTTGGCAAATGCTCACCTTCCTACCCAGGAAGGTGGTGACTAACCTCTGGTTCGTGCCCCTTTCTCCCTGATGAGGGAATTTTGTGATGTTTCTTCCAGGCACCACAACCCTTCCACAATAAATGTGCAAGATAAGCCCAAGTTATAAAAGATATTGATATTTGACTGTTGATGTTTTCTAGGTAATACAAGTCAACCTTTATGTCACAGACAGGCAGGAGTATGTGAGTTCTTTTAGTTTTTATCCTACTTTGTTTTCTTTCGTGGAGATGCAGGTCATTGTTTTTCTAAAACCTGGAAGATAACGAATGAGTCACATGTGCCTTCCAATTCATTTCCCATGCAGAGAATAGTTGATCCATGGTGGAAGTTTCTCTGGTGGATATTTCCAATGTCATTATACAAAACACCTATTTTATATCTTTCATATATAAGAATTTTTCTATTATTTTTATCTTTCATGAAGTCCATGAAGCTTCTTTCATAACTCAAATAAAATGTCCGGCCTAACATTTTGTGCTAGAAATTGTTACAAAAAACAGAGTGTTTAAATAATAATAGGGTCCCCAGCTATAGCTGTGATCATGAGCACACAGTTATATTCACAGTGCATTCCTCATCCTCCCGTCCCATTTGGGGCTCTGAGAGAACTAAAAATACATCAAAGAAATGTTCCTGTGTAATCATTCAACGCTACTGACAAATTGTGTATTGCTTCTTTCTGAATTGTTGGTTTATCATCCCTCTTCTTTTATTTCTGACCTTTATTCCAATCAACTAAAATTGACTTAAAGAGTGTGCAGATTCATATAAACTCTGTTGACATCATCAGCATAGGCAAGAAAAGGAAGGCGCACCTTCACAAAGTGCTGCAGGGATTGAGATACTATGAGACCACTGGAATTTCAATTAGGATTCTTGATATTTTGAAGATTTCTGTTGCTTTCTACAAATCCAAAATTCATAGACATAATAGAGAAGAGTACAAAAAGCAAAAGAATCTTTTCCTCTGCACAGAAACAAATTATTATATTTTGACTTACAGTTAAAAAAATAAAAACACATTCAAGTTCTTCAAATGCCACCTCTTAGCCTTGTCTCTTTGAATGGTATTTACTGCTAGTTTTCAGCTACATGACCAACCACCTTTCTCACTAAGAAAATCTTAATTTTGCACAGGTGGCTGTAAGACCAACAACACCAAAAGAGGAATGCAAATTGACCTAAACAGTCATGGCCAGCCCATAGTTTTGGGTCAATGGTCTGGAGTGGCTATAAGGTGTTCACTCATACTCACTCATAAAATATTCATCATGTACTTATTGTGTGTCAAAAACTATACATAGCAGTGAACAATGCCCTTGAACATCTTGGTCTTTATGGAACTCACTCAGATGAGAGGGAAAAGGCAATAAAGAGGTGAAAGATACAGTAATATGATAACAAATGCTATGAGGAATAAAAGGAGAGGGAGGGTAGTGCTCAGTGATAAAGGAGGTATCTGATCTGAGACTTAAGGTCGGTGAAGGAGGAGCTATAAGAATATCTGAGAAAGAAAATTTCAGGAGGAAAAAATCGAGGAAGAGGTCCAGAGGGAAGAGCATGCCTGGTATGTGTTTGTTAGGAATTAGAAGTGTATGTGGGAAGAACTGTGGGAGAGAATGTGAGGATAAGGAGAGGAAAGTAGAGAGACCAGATTGTGGAGAGATTACGGCTATTTCTATGAGCAAGATGGAAATTCACCGGAAGACATTGGCAGAGAAATAAAATGTTTTGACATCAATTTCTAAAGTTCACTTTGGGTGAAGGAATACAAATTATGAGGGTATTCCAATCATCTGCTTTAGAGAACTGGCTACTTTGGACTGGGCAGTAGGCAAGTGATGAGAAATGTTCTTAAAATTAAAGCCATTGCTTGTTTATGAAGTAGATGAGTGTGGAGAAAGAAAGAGTCGGGAATGATTCTCAAGTTTTCAACTTGATCAACCAGAACTAAGAACTGGACTTTTACAAAGATGACGACATTTGGAAGGATCAGAATAACATAATCTCAGTTTGGATTCTATTTCATTTGAGATGCTAGAGATGGTCCCTAGGCATCAATAACATGATATTGCAAAGGCATCAGACTATAAGTCTGAATTTCAGACAAAAGGTCCTGGATACACATGTAAATTTAGGAGTCATTGATGATGCTGCAATAAACCATGAGAATGCATAAGATCACCAAGGGGATATGTCTCACACTGTAGAGAAGTGGAACAAGAGCCAAGCAGTGAAGCAGTCCTGAAGTCGTCTGTCAGGTCAAGGAGGGGCCAGAAAGGGAAGTTTAGAAGAACCGGGAGAGCGTAGTGACCAAAAAGCCAAAGGAAGAAATCATTTTAAGAAAATGGTGGCCAAATCTATCAGATGCTGCTGAAAGTTGATATAAAATAATAGCCAATAATTAGCCATTGAATTTGGGAAAATGGCTATACCTGTAACCTCACAAGTGGCCTTAGGGTGAAGTGATAGGGAGAAAGGGGTTTATAAGAGAACACAGCAGAGGGATGGAATACAACAAATATAAACAATAATCTCAAGCAGCTGCATTCTAAAAAAGGGAGAAAAAATAAAATAGTTATAGAGTAAATAAGGTCAGGATCAGCTGTATTTTATGTCATTTTGCAAATTGAGAACAATAATGATGTGTTTGCACATCAATGGAAAGGGTCCAAAGAGAGATCAAATTGATAAAGTAGGAAATACAACAAAGTGTTGCTAGATAATGACCTTGGATAGGCATATGGGAAATAGAAAAGTTACCTTTAGATAATAACTAGTTCGCTTCGAGTAACTGGCACGTGAGCACGTGAGTACAAATTCAAGTAGATGGACGGTAGTGCTCATGCCAATTGTTAAGATTGCTTTCATGAAAAAGAGGTAAGATAGTATCTTTCTTCCAACTTAAAAATTTACAATCATGCCAATTGTTAAGGTTGCCTTCATGAAAAAGAGGTAAGATAGTATCTTTCTTCCAACTTAAAAATTTACAATAGCTGACAATTTCCTGTGGAGTCATGTGGCATTCTTTAAATATTAAAGGATAGAAACAATATTTATTGAATTCATGCTGTGCACCACCTGTTTTTCTAGGCACTGCTTATGGACTAGAGACAAGGTTGTAGTTCAAAAGTGAGGACAAACAAAAAAACATCACAGGCCACAAAAACATCACAGGCCACGTATCAAAGCTGCTTTAATGAGAAAAGCAGGAATAAAGTTTGCTGGGAGAAGGCAGCTGGCCCACCATTCTCTCAACACTGATGGACGGGGGGGCAGGGGGGCATTTCAGGCCTTCTAGTGGCTGAGTTGAAGCTACCATTCCAGATTCTTCTCTCATTCAGATTTTGCCCACGTACTCAGCTTGGGTGACAGCAAATCTAACCACATCCAGGACAAAACTACATCAACATTACTATATGTGTGTGTCCATATATATATATATATGTCTTTTTCATTCTCTTTACTCATCCTAGGATACCCTCCCCCCTTTTGTAACTTACGAATATTTTAAGACCCTAAACTAATGCCACTTCTTCAGCACCTTTCTTTAAATAAAACACATTATCTTCAAGTTTTCTGTATGTTACTTATGATTAGAGTTCTTTTTATTTTTTTTTAATTTCAGACTAATACACAGGTATCTACGATTAGGTTTCATTGTTTGCATTTGTAAGGTAAAGTCTAAGTTGTATCTGAGTCCTTCACCTAGGAAGTGTGCCATATACCCAGACATTGGACCCATTAGGTGAGAGCTTACTAAATCCTCTCCCTGCTTCTTGAATTTAATTGCGCTTTCCTGTCATGTGAGCCTGTAATTGTTAATCAACAGTTTCAATTTAATATTGAGTACACAAGCTGCTTGACTCTCTATTCTTGAGATAATGAGGAGGTTCTTCTTCAAATCCTTCCAGGTGAATAACAAGGCTCCATCTTTCAATGGTTACATAGTTCCCCAAGGTACACACACCCATAGTTTTTTAATCCTTTCACAGACAGATGGGCATTTGGGTCACACTCTTTATTTACTTCTCCCACACTGAAATCATTGTTTCAATAAAATTGATCACACACTGTGCTAGGTACTGAGGTTACCCAAAGAAAAGAATATCTCTTCTCTCATTAAGGTTTTTTTTCATGTTCACTTTCCTCAGAAAATTTTTTGTTTGTTTGTTTGTTTGTTTTGTTTTGAGACAGAGCCTCAAGCTGTCACCCTGGATAGAGTGCTGTGGCATCACAACTCACAGCAATCTCCAATTCCAGGGCTCAAGCGAGTCTCTTGCCTCCGCCTCCCAAGTAGCTGGGACTATTGGTGCCCACCACAACGCTCAGCCATTTTTTTGGTTGTAGCCGTCATTATTGTTTGGCAGGCCTGGGCTGGATTCGAACCCGTCAGCTCAGGTGTACGTGGCTGGCGCCTTAGCCCATTGAGCCACAGGCGCTGAGCCCAAAATTGTTAACAACTGACTCAATTTCCTATTTTCCACCAAGCATCTCTGAACATCTTCAGCATATGAATTGTTGAACCACCCCAATGTCTAGAGATGGAAAAAGGGAAGCTAAAATGTATTGTAAAGTGCTGTGTGTTAGACCCAGTGTAAGGAGATGCTTTGATATAATCCTTGTAACAGTCGTTCACATCGAATAATTTGAACATTTAGTAAGATTAGTCCACTGATGTGAGAAGAGTGGGCGTTTAAAAAATAGTCATTATGAAACAAACTGAAAAATGCAATTTGTGGAGAGATGCAGGTAATAAAAGGTAAAAATAGGATAATGGACTAAGCTGAAAAATTTTAGAATAATGAAGCCCAATCAAGTGTGTTGCTGAACAAGTCTTTACCAGCTCTGAGTCTCCATGGACAATAAATTTCCTTTCCTGTATGCTAACTTATTTTTTTCTGCTTTTTAAAAACTATATATAGCTCCAGAATAAGTTCTTTAAAAAATGTATTAGCGCTTAGACATTAAAGAAGTAAATTTTCTGTATATCTTTTTCAAAACTGTTATTCCACACACAAAAGAAATATGATTAGATAACTATAGGTGCAATACTTTATTCTGCCTTACTACTAGATCAAATTGTACATTTTTTTCATATTATAGTGCTCAAATAAAACTCACATACACTCTTGTTAGCATGCTGTTTTTGAAAGTGGCATTAAATCTTTAGAAAGAAGGTCAAAATTCAAATACAAGTCATTACTGATTATTGCACTTGAATAGCTAAATTAATATTCTGCAGGCATTATAATCTAAATCATAACCCAATTGAACTGATTATAAAGAGGCACTGATAAATGAGCTGTTTTAATAAGCATTTATTTATGAATTTGTTATCAGAGTTTCCTCCATTAAAGTAAAATAATTAGGATGCTGAATCAGATCAAGATGACAGGGCTTCCAAGCAATATCTTTTCTTTTACAAGAGAACACAAGAGCATTTAGAGAGGAAAGTCAAGCGATGTTCTTTAATGAACACAAATTCCCTTTCACATCATTCCATTGCTTAAAGAAACACAGTTATTTAATAAAAAGACTTAACTATAAACATTAGTCACAGTCCCATTCCTAATATGCAACATGGCAATGAACGGGAGCTGTATTTCTACTTTGGCATTTAGGACTTTCTGTCTCAGAGAGGATGCTATAAAGTTGAAAGGGTCATGTTGCTGTAAGCACCCAAGTGAAAACTATTATTTGATTACTGTTTGTTAATGAGCTATATTAAAAGCCAAACCAAAGACTGAAAAGAGAAATCCTTAAAACCACTGCAGGTCCTGGAACCTTTGAGGTCACCAGGACTCTGAGCTGCAAAACTGTCCTACGGATGTGCACACGTAGACTTCCCTGACACGCCCGGGTGCCACCGTGACAGACGCTGCCGAGAGACACAGATGGCACTTCAGTCTCACCGAGCTTTATCCTTCATCTGTTTTCCTCCTCTAACTCATGATCCAGAACTCAGATCAACGTGCTTTGTAGTTCATCGATGTTTTTTGCAATTAGTATAAAATTTTGATATTTAACCAGCATTCCACTAGAAAAATAATTATTTTCTCTTCTTCCAAAAAAGTGGAAGAGTTATCCCAATTTTGAAATATTTATACAATTCAACATTTAATATATCAGGAGCCTCTAATAAAATTGAATGCTGACATTTCAGTTCTATTCATTTAGTATAAAATTATATAAATTAAGTTTCTATTTAACATATATTATATAGTGATATGTGTTATATATCATATGTAATACATATTACATATTTCACTTAATATAAAATTATATATGATATATCCATAAGTTATAGATTAGATCTATTTATATTGATATATATATATTTATATGGATATATATGTGGAGAAATACCTACCAGTCTCAACCTTCTCCACATTCTGTTTAAAGAAAGAAATTTTAAACATATTTCAAAGAATTAATATGAACCTTTGGCCACAGGAACCACAAATCTTTAAATTTCTCTTCTAATAAAATGTGTTTTTGTCAGTTTATGCTCTGAATTAAATTTTTATTTTGATAGATAACTAAAAAAATCAAAGCACAACTAATCAATAGGGATGTATATAGATTTAATCCAGTTTCCCATTAAAATTAAAATTAAAATGTATTTAATTTGAATGTCATTTGATTTGTACTTTTCAACTAGTACCACATGATCAACTCCTTAAATGGCATTATTAATCATGAGTCTCAGCCTGACTCACTGATCCTGCATTATTAAAGTGAACCATAAAATTGAAACTGGTATGATATTGAACTTTCATAATGAATCAAATTGGATTATAACAAAAATGAGACTTCTCTCACAACTAATATCACTAAAAAGTTACAGGATTTAACTCAGTTGTTGCAAAAAAAGTGACTAAGTTAGAAAGAAGAGATTCCATAAGCTATGGGAGAATTACTGGAAAAAAAATATGATTTCTTCTTTATATCTCAATGAGTTAGTTGGACTTCATCAATTAACTATTATAAATCTATAAGTTAGAGACACAATGAGAATTTAACTTCTTATAAGTTTCCTAAATATCAAAACCAGTGGGGATTTTGGTACAAATTATATTTAGCAAATGAAGAAAAGGGAAAAGTTCCCAACCTTTGGATAGAAATATATGAATTGTCTATTGATAGAAGTCTTATTGGTATAAAATATAAGTCTATTGACATGCGTCCTATTCCTAATGGATGCCTTCTGCATGTGACCATGACAAATATGGTATACAGTTCTTCTACTATCTCTTTAAAGGTGAGTAAGAGTTCTTTGCTAAACATCTAAAATATCAGCATATTTCTCTTTCATGTTGAGTCTTAGAATAGCAATCTCTTTGGAGACTGGTTGTCTGAACTTCTTTCTTGCATGACCATTCAGGCTTAACCATAATCCAGCTAAAGCTCAGTCATTGACTGACAATAGGCACTGGGGTAGACAGATGAATTTCTCTGGTTTAAAGTTTAATAGAACAGATCTTTTGATCTCCGATTCTGTAAGGAATCTGAAGTTCATTTTTTCCCCCTTAGGTCTCTTTGGTGCTAGTGCATTGTCACTTACAGATCTCGATTTTCATGAGGAAAATGTAACGTAGTGAGGTCAACACTGCTGAACTAATATTGCGATTTATATTCAAGCTTCGTGGGAGGTTAACGTGATCACTATTGTTTCACAAGGACTTAATCTATCCAGTGCAATGTGAACAGGGTCTTTTAAAATCGAAGGTTGGGCAAGATGTCTTATATGAACATAAGCTAGTAAATCATAAAATTCAACATAAACTCTCCTTTTTCTGAAATGAGTGCAAAATCATTTTAGTGTTAATATCAAAGACTACAAAATGAAATAAAGAATAGAACTATTACTTTTTGTTTCTTGTTTCTTATATCAACTACAAGCCCCTACTGATACCCGAATCAGAGAGAGAAGGAAAATACCCCAAGTCTTATTCCCTGTAGTACAGCTCATTTCATATTTCCAGCCTAGTCTCAAAGATACAACCTCAAAACTGGTAACATCTACTTGAAGTTTCTCTGATGTTGCATGTTTATCTAAGCCTTGTTTTGACTAGCCTAAAATTACTCACGCTCACCCACACTCATGAATACATAACAGATGTTTCAGGCCTGTCTGAGGCAGGTTAAATTGTTTTGTTCTTTGCAGTAATGCAGGGTCCACTCCAGTTGAAAACTGCTAAATCAGAAGGGAAGGCTTGAGGGTGCAAAAATATGAATAGCCAGCTTTTCACTGTATTCTTCTGTGGGGAATATTGTTATAAAGATCTGTGCTTCGAGGTCTCGGCCAACAAATCAAGAGATAAAGTACATTTGAGCACTTTTTGAAATTTCAATCACATTCAAAGAAGATTTTTAATATAAAAGCTAAATAAAACCAGCATGAAAACATACAGGATCAAATTTCAAAATGCTGATTTCTCTCTGAGCATCCTCTGTGAACTTCCTTGTCTTAAAACATGTAATATTCTTTGACCAAAAGTAATCAACTATTTGTTCTAACAGAGCTTTGGGGAGAATGCAAACTGCTGATAAGACCTATAAAGCTGAGCTTTTAACCTTTTTTGCATTTCAATTGCATAATCAAAACCTGGGAGCAGCACATCACACTCTCTGAGATTGCCATGGGCATTGCACGGAAAATGAAGATTAGTTCTAAAAGCCTTTTCATTCTTTGTAGCGTAAAATGCTCCTCTCCTGGCTGTATATGAAAGTGGATCAGACGCAAAATGAAAAAAAATGTTATAACCGGGGTGAAAGCAAAACTCAGAGAAACCTGAAAGCACCAAGGGTTGAAATAGAAGGGTGAGCAGCTGTAATTAGCTCCCTGCTCTATGAGAATAAAACACAAAGCCACGTTAAAAACTATAAACAGACAGAATGCCAGCTGAGAGGGTGACTAGCATTACAACAAACCTTGGTAAATAGTGAGCAATGTGAAAGTAAATAGCATTTGTGGATAAATGTTTGACATCAACTCCATGGGCTACATTTTTCATAAATTACCATCCATAATAAAAGTCATTCTGCGATATTACTTTTTAGGTAAGACAACATTTAATACCAAAGATGGATTTAAATAAAAGCAGACCATCATCACTTATCTTCACTAAACAGACATACATGGCAATTTTAATCACTGTGTGTTTGAGGAAGAGTGAAATTTCTTTTAGGAGAAAAGATGTTTTTATTTTAGGAGAACAGCTTGAGGGTACAGAGGTAATGAACAGCACCCATCTCTCCCAACGTTTTGCCTTGATTTCTGTTCTACTTACCGCCTGGTTTCCTCACTCAGTTAAACAACATTGACTTTGTGAAAGTATTAAGTTATATCAAAACTTGCCTGTGCAATTCCTTATACAAACTGATGGCTATAATGCTTCTAACATGAAACTCTGCATTATTATAGAAGATTTCACATCTTCTTTGCTCGTTTCACTGAGTTTAAGTAAAAATAATCTCAAACTTTTCTTCATTTCCCTCAGTGCCTTGAGCAGAGTGTGTTGTGTGTTCAGTAAATATGGGCTATTATTAGTACGTTGCAGAAAAGATCTGTCTATTATCATGTTGAATTCAATCATAGAACATAAATTTGAGCAATTCTCATTGTATTTAGGAATTAACCATGAGTTTTCTATATTTACACAGAAAACCAACACTCTAATTTCTATCTAATCCAGACTAAAATACGACACGACTAACTCTCTTATCCTCCGGCGTGCACGATTCCCATTGCACTCCTCTGTTCTCTGACAATTTCTAACAGTCAGATTTCTGAGCAGTTGCTCAAGAAGTTATATTTAGGGATTTCAATTCTGTAACGTTCCCATTGGCATCATACTATTATTAACTTCTAGGATTTCTAAAATCATCCCTGTGCTTAAACTTTTTTTTTCAAAATTCATTACTTTTTAAATTTCCCCATAAAATTTCATCGCATTTACACACGGTGTATCATTCCCTTTAAATCATCTTTGCTGGGGAAAATTTTCCCACTATATATAGAATCCTCTAGCAGCAAGGCAAGTCATCACTAAGAGATGATGCCTTCAAGGCCTCGCTCCACACGAAGCAGAAACTTAAGGAGTGACTCACGTGGCAAAACTGGATTTCATTTGTCTCTTCCAGCTGTCAAGGCTGAATTTTTTAATATAGTTAGCTCAGTCAAATGTCCCTCTATAAGCATTAGAAATCTAAAAGCCTTCTGGATA
>CAUYON010107257.1:0-16066 GCA_963573935.1 Arctocebus calabarensis
TACCCTGGATTCTGCCCGAGTGAGCCCTTGTGTCTGTGTTTGCAGGTTCCCTCTCCCAGCCTGTGCTGACTCAGCCGCCCTCCCTCTCTGCATCCCTGGGAGCCTCAGCCAGACTCACCTGCACCCTGAGCAGTGGCTTCAGCGTTGGGGACTTCAACATACGCTGGTTCCAGCAGAATCCAGGGAGCCGTCCTCGGTATCTCCTGAGTTTCAAGTCAGACTCAGATAAGTACCAGGGCTCTGGAGTCCCCAGCCGCTTCTCTGGATCTAAAGATGCCTCGGCCAATGCAGGGATCCTGCACATCTCTGGGCTGCAGGCCGAGGACGAGGCTGACTATTACTGTGCCACGTGGCATGAGAGCTCTAAGATTTACACAGTGCTACAGACTTCGGGGAAGTGAGACAAAAACCTCCTCTCTGCCCTCCCAGCCTGGGACAGTCATTCTTTCTGGTTCTGACAAAGTCTAGCTCTGGAGGTGACTGCTCCTGACAGCTCAACCCACACCTGATTTTTCTTAGACAAGTAGATCTGACAATGTCACACCTGTTCTTCAGTTCAACTTTTAGGCTGATCCGTTGCTCACAACTTCTCACCCTGCTCGCGGTGTACAGGAACAAATTCCTTATTGAACATACAAATCTCCCAGTGGAGACTTTGGAGGAGACCAGGGGAAGTTTACCCGGGCCACACCCAGCTCAGGGTGGAAAGTCTGAGGAGAGATGTCAGTGGAGTGACAGTCCCAGGGGAATCCTGCTCTGGGCCGTGTGACCTGCTGTCGTCTGAGGAGGGGCAGGCAGCTGATTAGAAGTTAGGGGACCCAGACCAGGTGAGTCTGGGGAGGACAGTGTCAGTCAGGGCAGAGGCCCAGAGCAGGTGCAGGACACGCTGCCCTGAGGCTGATGGGCAGAGTGTGGCAGCAGCAGGCCTGGGACAGGGCACCGTGGGGCTGAGACTGTGCTGTCACCTGCAGTGTGCACCTGAGACGGTGTGGTTTAGACTGTCCCTTCACCCCAATAAAGGAATGTGTGACCAACAATTGGTTTGAAGAGAATCGTCCAGAAGGCTCTTTAGAGGAGAGGACACCATCGTAACGTTTGGGTTCCTGACTGTATTTTAAGGGTTATAAGTGGACCCTGCATCCCTAATCCCTGGACAGACAATCTGAAGACTCTTCTCACAAAATCCATCCCCTCCGATAGCTGCCAGGGCCTGTCCCAGGACGTGTGGGTGTGTCCCTGCCCCACACTAGTGCAGTAGTCTGGGGGTGCAGTGGGGTGTAATCCACAGGGGAGAATCTTCAAACTTGAGCCTCTCAGGACTTTGTAGGACCCAGGGTGTGGGCTGCCCCCATCCTTCAATAAATAGCACGGAATGTTCCACAGAACAGGACCCAGGAAAAGGCCAGAAAGGTGGAGGGGAGGATGTCACTGTGGATGAAGTGCCTCTGACTTTGCTCTGCACGTGAAACAGGGAAAGAAACCCGAGGCAGCTCTGTCTTCACTTTGGGTGCCAAGGGGCAGGTTAAGAGCTGTTCCATTATGCCCTGGTCCCCTCCTCCTCCTCCCTGTCCTGGACCATGACCCAGGCCAGGCTCCTGCCTCCCTGCAGACTTTCCTCCCCAGCTCTGCCACTCCCTGGGAACCGGCCCTGTGCTCACAGGACTCTGCTCCTCTCCTGCTGGTCCAGCTGCCTGCACGGCCCATCCCCAGGACAGAAGCTGACACCTGCTGCCCTGGGGACACAACAGCCCTGGGCAGAATGGTCAGAGGTTGTCGTGGCAGCACCGGGGACTCCTCATCAGAACTCTAGACCCTTGGTCACACCATGTCCTCATGGATCCTCAGTTCCTCCTTTGGGCTGAGGTCATTCTAGCTCAACAGCTCTTGCAGACTGACTTTGATGTTTGTTTGTTGATTTTCTAAGTGATCTGTCTGGGACTCAACGAGGGGATTAAAAAGCCCCTAACTTTTATTGTATTGGGGCCTGTCTCTCTCTTTAGCTCTAATAATATTTGCATTATATATCTGAATACTAGAGTGTTAGGTGAATATTTATTTATAACTATCATCTTCTTGAATTGAGCCATTATACAATGACTTTGACTCTTTTTACAGGTTTTGTCTAGAAATCTAATTTATCTGATGTAAATATAGCTGGCCTTGCTTGTTTTTCCCCCCTGGTTTCCTCATGTATGGAACATCTCTTTCTATCTCTGTATTTTCAGTCTGTGTGCGTCTATAGGGGTGACGTGAGTTTCTTGTAGGCAGAATATACTTGAGTCTCGATAGTTTATCCATTCAGCCACTCTGTGTTGACTGAATAATTTAATCCATTTACATTCAATGTTATCATTGATAACTAAAAACTTATTACTGACATTTTGTTATTTCTGTTCTGGAGTGTGTGTTTGTGTGTGTGTGTATCTTTATGTGAAAACAGGATCCTTGCAGATGTAATAGTTAACTAGAGGTTATTCTAGACTAGCATAGCCTCTTAATCAAAGACGTCTGGTGTCCTTGCAAGACTTGAGAAGATAGATTAAGCAGTGGGTAATTATGTGGAGAAGTGGGCATGGATTGAAGTTGCTCAGCTGCAAGGGAAGAACTAGCAAAGATTGCCAGTAAACGACCAGTAGTCAGGAATAAGTAAAGAAAGAATGTATCTACAGGCTTCAAAGGAACATGTCCTGTCTTCCCGATTTTGGAGGACTAGTTTCCAGAACTATGAGACAACAGCCTTTTCTTCGTTTAAAATACCCAGTGTGTGGTATATGGTATCCACATGTACATCCAAGGAAACTAGTACATCAGACAATTAATATGACAGTATTTCTGAATTTCAATACATTCCTTTCCTCATGTGTCTACACATGTTCCTGATATGTCTATAAATATGAAATTTTCACCCATACTTTATGGGTGTGATTATCTTGTAGGGTTAATATGCAAAATTCCTCTAATTTATAATATGTAAATATACTACTTAATTAATTATTAAGATCAGAAGTACTAAAACAAAATTATATTTTTACGTAATTTTACTTAATAGTATCGAGAAGTGAAAACATTTCTGTCTGTTTTTGTGAAATGTGTGAGGCCCAGGGTGGGGCTGCTCCTCATTTCCAGTGGAAACCCCAAAAGCACTGTGCCTGGTGCCTGACACCCAAAGCAGGACACAGGAAGCTGGTTTGCTGGTATATTGGTGGGAGGGAGCAGAGTCTGAGGCACGAGGAGCAATCGATCACCAAAGCCCAGCAGCGCCTTTGTGCCTGTGGCAGAGTTTCTCAGACTTTAACCTGCACATGGACCATCTGGGACCCTCGTAATGTGGATTCTGACTCAGCTCATCTAGAGTGGGGCCTGAGATTCTGCATTACTAAAACATTCCTTCCACCAAAATCCACTTACACGTGTAAATATTACCATACTTCTAGGAATGGTGAAAACAAGACATTATACAGAAACCAAAGAAAAGTCACTCATAGAGAGAATTAAACAAGTCTTCATAAAATATTGTCACCCTCAGTTCATGTAGGGGGATGACAAGAAAGGAAAACTGGGAGCTGAAATCCACTTTCTTTAAGAAACACATAAAAAATTAAATTAAAGTAAACACACCCAAACCTCATGCTGACCCGACCTCCCCTCTGGCTCCTGCCCACTGTCCCCCCAGCTTCTCCTCCCGTCCCTCCTACAGTGTGGCCCCTTCTCACCCTCTCCCCTTCCCCATCCTTGATACACAAGCTCCCTTCTAAATTCTCAATTTTCACTCCATTTTTTACCACTCCTTTTCCCCATGACCAGCTCAGTTAATCACACAGGTGTTCATGTTGGAAGACACACGGACTTTCACCAGAGCCAGGAAAGTATCCCTTGCATGCCCGCTTCTCTATTGAGCATCTGTGATCCCTTCAAAAGAAGCCCTAAATATGCTGATAGCATATTTTAATTTTATTGTATTGAATTTTATTGTTGTTTTTCTTTTTTACTTTCCTGGTTTCTCCTTTTTAGTAGAAACCTCGTGAACCACAAAGCAGGATAATTTCCTCTCCCCGGTGCTCAGCACTCTTCACCCTGGGTGCTGATCCATTGAACAGTCAGGCAGGGAGAGAGAACCCTGGATCTGTGAGCAGCCTGGAGAGCGGGCTTATGGCTGACAGTCTCTGTTCTCACCTAATGCACATTTTATTTCATGCATCTGTTATATAAATGAGACACCCCTTCCTTGGAAGACATGTTAAGAGCAAGTGGCTGGTTCAAATAGAAAACTAAAGACTGAGACAGTCTTTAGTAGGAAGAGGCGCTAAGGTGGGATGTGCTAAAGGATGCACTCACTGTGCCCTGGACTGGGAGTGGGCAGTGGTCAAGGCCCTAGTTGGGGCAGGAGCCTCTGTCAGGACCCCCTGGCATCTGTTCTTGGACACGCTGGACCTGGGCTGGGCATCAGGGGACGCTGTGGGGCTGTCACTGAGAGCTCTGTGGGGCTCAGCTGGGAACCCAGACACCTGGCCCTGGGCTCTGCTGAGGGCTCACTGGAGCCAGAAGCTATGTTCTCTCTGCCCCTTTGGGAGCTCAGGTCAGCATACACTCACTTCTACAAGAAATGACACCCAGCCACTGGGGCTGCACAAGGCCCAGGGAGGGTTGGGCTGGGCAGGGGAAGAGCAGCACATTTGCATGCAGGGCCCCTCCCTCTCCTCTGGGGCTGGAGGGGGGATAAGAGAGATCTGCAGCGTGTCTGCCTCAGCAGAGCTCTGGGGTGTCTGCACCATGGCCTGGACCCCTCTCCTCATCCTCACCCTGCTCCTTCACTGCACAGGTCAGGACAGTTCTCAACATCCTGACCCTCCAGTCCACTCACACTTCCTCTCACACCCATGCCAGGACTGTCCTTCCCTCCTGTCCTTCCTCCAGGACATAATGAGTGTCTGTGTTTCCAGGGTCCCTGTCCCAGCCTGTGCTGACTCAGCTGCCCTCTGCATCTGCCTCCCTGGGAGCCTCGGTCAAGCTCCCCTGCACCCTGAGCAGTGGGTACAGCAACTACAATGTGTATTGGCATCAGCAGCGGCCAGGGAAGGCCCCTCGATTCTTGATGTATGTTACCAGTTTTGGAAGCTCCAGTAATGAGAACGGCATCCCTGATCGCTTCTCTGGCTCTGGCTCTGGGACTGACCGCTATCTAACCATCTCCAACCTCCAGTCTGAGGACGAGGCTGACTATTTCTGTGGTGCACGTTACTTCATTGGTGGTTCGTATGGGTGAGGCACAGTGATCCAGATGAAGGGGGAAGTGGGACAAAAACCACTTTCTCTACTCTGCTACCAGTGCTCCCACCTGCCTTCCAGAAACAGTGTCGGGTGATCCGATCTCTCAAAAATGTTGATTATTTTGTTTGAAAGTTTACACTAAGAGAACCAGATGTACTCTGATTCCTGTCAAGGTTCCCTGGGAAGCAGACTGTCAGGCCAGGCTCCCATAGAGGGGACAGATCAGCAGTAATGATGGAAATGTTTCATCTGATCTGTCCCCCCATGCACGGTCACTACGTGGGAGATGCAAGGACAGTCTCCTTCCAGATTCAAACACTGAGACATACCTCACTCCTGCCTCTTGGAGGTTTATTAAAATAATTACCCTTAACGATAATTTTATTGACTTTTAAGAAATTTTGAAATTCTATCTATATGGCAGAAAGCACACACTGAATAAATGAGGAGAGAGTAACACTTTTGGGGGAGTCGGAGAAAAATCCTTAAGCCTTAAGCCCTTTAGCTATTTCCAAAGCTTCTTTAAGATGCTCCGTGCTTGAATTTTTGGAGTCAGGGACAAGATTGAGGAATTGATTGCAATGTGCTGATGATTTAAACTGATAAACCAAAATCTTTAAAAAAAAAAAAAAGGAAAATAAATATCCATTTAGTTTGCTTTGACAGCTCTGAGCCAGAAAGGATTACTTCTTCCCCCAAAAAGATATTCAAGAAACACTTATTCAGTGGTGGAATGGAGTCCCCCCAAAACTTGTCCCACCATACAAGGCAATGAGAACAGTGGTAACAATTGTCTAAATCACCTTTTTCAGTACTTTGGACATTAAGGCTTGTGACAATCTGAGAATCATTTAAGTAAAAAGGTGGGAGCTTTGTCAGAACAGGAGTTTTGTTGTTATTGTTGTGTATCTCCCCAGATCCATGGCAACCCTGAAAAGTAAAAGCCTCAAAACCTTTGCAGCCAGCAGGAGAGTAATATTCATGGAAGTTACAAGATAACAGGCTTCGTACTTTTTCCAAAATGCTCTATCCACAGACGTCTAATGCCATTATTAGAGCTTTCTTGGTGTTCTAGGTAAAACCTCATTCTCAGCACTTTTCTGAATTGGGACTGACTCAGAGCTTGTTTGCTGAAGCGGCCCCTTCCTCAGTTTCTTGTTAACAATGCAGGCAGTTGTTAACATTGAGGGTGTCTGTGACAGTGGAAAGACATGGAGCAGACAATGAGCTGGCCAAAATGCTTATATGGAAAAAACTGGACAGTGTGACAATCTGGTGCTGACAAGCTCTGACATGTGCCTATGGACACAGAAAACCACTTCTGTGCTCAGGGCGGTGCTGTGTCCAAGTAAGAACTAGAAGGCCCTGATTCTTCTCCCCTGGCCGAAAGTGAAGAGCTGTGAGGCCAAGGCAGAGCTGTGGGGTGACAGAGTGGGGAGATGGCCCCCAACACATGAGGGGCCCTTTGGGAGGGGCTGAGAGCTGTGTTCCTGTGAGGCTGAGATGGAACCCTGACTGATGATGATGATGTCACTGAACTGGGGGCCCAGACAGGAGAAGTCAGAGTACAGGGACAATCGGTATTCTTAGGGCAAGACCCTGGAGAGCAGGTGGCTGCATACCTGCACGTGGCCCCTCTGGCTTTGGCTGAGCACAAAGTGGCCCTGTGGGGGCGAGGGGATCCCAGTGTGATGAGCAGCCTGTGAAGGGACGTGAACCTGCTGCCTGGGATTCTCCTGGTTTCCCGGACCTGCCTGTCACAGGGCTGACTCCTGATATTTCTCTCGCCTCAGTGGAAACCACATTCAGATGCCCCCTGAGACCTGCCCAGCCCCACAGGAGGGGTCCATGGGGTCCATCCCCAGTGAGCCAGAGATGCAACTGCACACTTCTCCCGGTATGGAAGGCGTGTGGAGGCTGCCTGTTTCTAGAAAGACATCCCATGTCCTAGTTCACTCTGTGTCCCCAGCCCAGGTACAGAGTCTGTCGTGTGGTTTGGTGCAGGACAGTTCTCCCAATGGCCTTGGAACACCCACTTCTCCCCACTTTACCGCTCAAAGGGACTATAGAGCGTGGTGGGAATGCAGCCCTCTGAGATGTGGGCCTGCCTGAACCTGCCAGGCTCAGTTCCAGTCCGCCCAGAACAGGACAGCCACCAACCCTTTGCTCAGTGACTCAGGTGTCATTGGCCCCCAACCCAGAACGGGCTGCCTGTCAGGGCCCTCAGCGCAGGGCACATGGGACAGGAGGGCTGACATCTCCCCGAGCCGGGCAGCTGTCCTGAGCGCCGGCCCCAGCTGTCCCCACGCCTCGGCTCCTGCTCTCTCTGGCCCTGTCTGCAGGAGATGAATCCTTCACGTCACTCCCCGTGCTGGGCCTATTCTGTCCCACCTGACTCACACGTTAGTGACCAGGGCTTAGCGACGCTGGGTTAGGAGAGTCCTGGGCAGGGACACGAGGGCAGGGGGCAGCTGCAGTTGGCGGCAGCCTGGAAGGGGGCGCCTGAGGCCATGTGAGAGACTGACACCGGGACAGATGTGACTGCAGACTGCAGCTTCCTTAGTCTCTGACTGACCCCGGGGTCATTATAGCCACCCTTGGGCCAGCAAATTGACGCAACAAAGGCCTCATTGCTGGAGCGTCCCTCCACCTGACCTGGACTGTGCCGGGGAGCTCACGTTCATGAAAAGTCCCGTCCTGGCCAGTGCAGAGGGTGTAAGAGCATGGGGAACCGCCAGCCTCTGCACAGGGACCGAGGACAGAGCTCTGGGTGGCTCCACCACGGGCTGGGCTCCCCCTTACCCTCCTCGCTGTCAGCACAGGCCAGGCATGGACACTGGTCACCACCCCCATGGGGGACAGCGCTCCCGCAAGGCCCAGCTCCTGTCCCTTCCCCTCCAGTAATTCCTCATCGGCCTCCCAGCTACAGCCCTAATGTGCATCTCTGTATAATTTTTGTCCTTTAATTTCTCTGGTTATCTACCAAAACCACAAGATAGTGTTGTTTTTATAATGCACGTCAAATTGACCGCGTGTGCAAATAATATACCAAAACGTATTTTTCTCATGTACTTTTAAAACATAGCACGTTATAATGTTGACACAATATCATACCCTAAAGATTATATGTGTAAAAACTCGCCCTAAATGGTGCGCGGCACAGCCCATGCGCAAAGATGCATCCAGGCTGACGCATGCTCCGTCCTCACCTTCAGACTGGACCCTGGGCCCTCTGTCACTCTGCTGTGCTGGAGACGGGACAAAGTCACACTCAGGGCCCTGTTCTCGGAGCTCCGGGCCCCCTTCACTAATGTTATCATCTGAAGGAGCAGGCAGTGAGTGCAACCACTGAGGAGAATACGCTATGGGACTAAAGGATGAGTTGAGGTGAGGTGAATGCAGCCTAGAGAAGGGCTTCGGGGGGAGGGTCCCCTTTTATGGAGAGGGGTCTGTGGGAAAGGCAGTGGGCGGCAGCGCCCCCTCAGGCAGGATGTTGACACTGCCTTTCAGTGATGGTGCGAAGTGGGCCTGCACCAGCAGGTGGCGTTGTGGGCCTGAATCTGAGACAGGGCGGGGGCCACAGGTGTGGATCCCGCACCTACCTGGCTCCTTAGATGGTACCTTCCCTCAGTGCTTCGCTGACCCAGTAGATCCTTAATCCTAAGTCCCTGGGAACACCAACATCAGAGGTTGATGAGATCCATAACCTCCACAAACAGAACAAAGACAGGGGCCCTGAATCATGGCCCAAGGAGGGATTGAGATAGTTAAGGGAATGGAAAATTATTTGAATGTAGGTCTTACTACCATTAAGGTGAATAAAGCAATGAGAGGTTTGTGCATCTCTACTCGGCAGAGGGTCTCAAGCAGCACAGCCGTGGGGGCATCTCCACCATGGCTGGCCCCTGTCCTCCTCACCCTTCTCTCTCAGAGCACAAGTGACTGGACTCTGGCTTCAAGGGAGGGTTTCTAGGAAGATACATGAACCTTTCTTTCTCTCCTGATGCCAAGTTTGGTTTGTCATCTGGGTACCAGACTCTTCATCTCTGTGACTCTATGTCATTTCAGATTCCTGGTTACAGTCTTTGTTGATCCTTCCTCATTGTCAGCACCTCTGGACCAAGAGGCCACCACCTCCTGTTCTGGGAGATCCCATAATGTGTGTGAGAAGCAGATCTTACAAGGTGCTGCTGCCTCCACTCTGACTCTTACACGTAGCAGGACCTCAAGGATTCCTGACAATACTCTCTGACGCTAAATCAGGCAGTGTGGCTTCGCTGAGCCTATCCGGACTCCAGCCCCGAGGAGATCGAGGCTGATCATTTCTCTCACATGTACGACACAAACCTCAAACTATGCCGTGTGCCCAAGAAGAAGAGAGAAATAAACCACCCTCTGTGGCCCCTGAGGAGGACCACCATTCCCCTGTCATTGCTGACATATGTCACCGCCACCTGAGGCCCTTCCATGGAATGTCCCTTCTTTTCTGATATCATCCTGGCTTTAGCCATTACTAATGACAAGGCTCATGAACTCTCTTGAAAGACAACACTGAGAACAGAGGGAGGCTGATTCTAGTCATGTCTGAAAACAAGAAGGACTTGGAAACTGCACTTGAGCTTGTAGAACAGCCCGAGGTCTCACATGGCTAGTGTGGGTGTGTTTACCACCTCCTCCTGTTGGAAGTTGCCAAAATTCTGATTCTTACAAGGACCAGGATTCTAGGTTCAGGGCTGGCAGGATGCTTCAAAGTTCCTCTCTCCCTCACTGCTTGACTTGGCTTATGGGCTAGACCACAGATTTTCCAGTTTCTTTCCTTGCCAGCCATTCTCTTTCACCCCTGACTACTTTAAGTTCCCCCAGAAGCACTTCCCTAGGAACACGGCCTCAGGAGGGAGGCTTACTGCTGCCCCTTTTGTATAATTAATGTTTCTTAACCAAAAACTTATGAAGTTTGTTAGAAATTGTGTGACAGAGTATGTCTAGGGCTTTATAAGAAAAATAACTGTTAAAGAATACAGTGTATTAGCATGAGAAATATATTAAGTTTATGCACTGTATGAATCAATGTTGGAACAGCGATGAATCTATTAATTTATTGAAAATGCAATTAAAATTCTAATAACAGTATAGAAAATTGTGCAAGGCATTTTAAAAAAGTGTATAGAAAAATTAGTGTCAAAAATAGCTAAGGTTACTTGTAAAACTGATAATAATAAAAGAAGTGATATTCAGGTACTGAGATATTTTGAAAAGCAATTCAAATTTAGACCATGCATCAGTGGGCTCTTGGCAATGTATGTATTTCTCTTTAAAAATTAGAGTGGATGAATGCCCAGCTAGCTCAGTCGGTACAGCATTCGATTCTTAATCTCAGGGTAGTGGGTTCAAGTCCAATACTGGATGCATGTTTTCAGTTGGCTGGGCATGTTGGCCCGTGCCTGTAATGCTAGCACAGTGGGAGGCCAAGGAGGGTGGATTGCTTGAGCTTAGGAGTTCGAGTGGGATCTATAATTTTTTTATGTTATCTTGGAATCATGGCTCACCTTAATAAAAATTCACAGAAAGGGGCGGTGCTTGTGGCTCAAAAGAGTAGGGCTCCAGCCCCATATAATGGAGATGGTGGGTTCGAAAAAAAAAGTTCACTTAAAGTACACTGTGAGTGAATCAAGCTAACGTCAACACATATTAATTTCCACCAGAGAGAGGCAAGGAAAGAGTAATGGAATCTTCCAGGAGTGTCTGGGATCAGACAGGTATGTCAGGGGGTGGTGGTGGGCATTGCCCAAGCAGAGCAAAGACCAAAGAGCAAGCAGGGCATGAGGACCTTCTTATAGAGAAGAGAGAGAAGGAGAGATAGTGACACAGCCAGAGGCAGGGGACGTGCATGTGAGCACACGCTGGCAGGGTGGGGGGAGGAGGCGGATAACGTGGGATCAGGTGGGACCTCAGGTACTGCAGACACACTTTGGAGTGGATCATGAAGCCACTGAGAGTGAGAAGTAGTAAACTCATACTGCACGTTTAAAAAAATAAATAAATTGTGGCTCAGCACCTGTGGCTCAACAGGCTAAGGCGCCAGCCACATACACCTGAGCTGGTGGGTTTGAATCCAGCCCGGGACAGCCAAACAACAATGGTGGCTGCAACTAAAAAAATGGCCGAGCGTTGTGACGGGCACCTGTAGTCCCAGCTACTTGGGAGGCAGAGGCAGGAGACTCACTTGAGACCAGGAATTGGAGGTTGCTGTGAGCTGTGATGCCACAGCACTCTATCCAGGGTGACAGCTTGAGGCTCTGTCTCAATAAATAAATAAATAAAATAAATTGCCAATGAGTGCATGGGGAATCACACGTGGAAAATGTTCCTCAGTACATAAGGGAAACTACATTTGGATTGTGTCTGTGCTGGTCATGGAGATGCCCACCCTGTACAGAGAGGCAGAAACTGTTTATGAGAAGGTCCGTCCTGGGACCACAGTGGGGGAAGCAGCCCAGGTCTCCAGCACAGGGGGAATTTACAATCCATACACAGACGTGAGAGGCTAGCCAGTTGGAAGGAATGAAATAAGTTTATATATGATATAGGAATATTTACCAGAAAATAGAACCCTGAACAGTCAGTGCACCATGCATACACGAGGCACACTACAAAAGTTTTGAGATACCCCAAAATCAAGAAACATAAAATCATTTCGCTTACTACATTTGATCAACATAATCCCAACATTCTATGTACTTTTCCATTCTTGTAAACCATTTTTGAAAACGCTCTTTCCATTTATTTTCTTCAAGTGCTGAATAGCTTTGCAGAGCTGGAGCTCTGTATATGCATGTGATTGTTTTATCATAGGGAACTGGAAATAATTGCGTGGGGGTAGGTCGGGACTAGAAGGTGGATGAGTCGTAAGTTTAACCTCTGTGGACTCCAGGAACTGAATGGTGATGTTGCCTGAGTGGGTGGACGCATCGTCCCGGGTCCTAGTGGCCCCCCCACAGTCCTGTCCTTGGCTGCCGTTCTTAGAGCTTTCTGAGGACTTTTGGTGAGTGTGCTGTTGGGTACCACTGAGCAGTAACAGTCCTTTGCTTCTCTAGGGAACAGTTGCAACATGACCACTTTGGAGAAGGAAATAGCTCCCATTTTCTTTGTTACTCTTTTTTATTTGTTTGCTTTTTTTTTGCAGTTTTTGGCCAGGGCTGAGTTTGAACCTGCCACCTCCGGCATATGGGGCCGGCGCCCTACTCACTGAGCCACAGACGCCGCCCTTCTTTGTTACTCTTTAGGCCACTTCATTTTTGCTGGTGGATTTTCACTGGGGGAAAAAAAAATCCATACTGTCAACTGATTTCTTTACCAGCAATGATGTCGGAAATGCATCTGGATCCGCCTCCTTGAACTTGACCAGCTTTTCTTCACACTGTTCAGCATGATGTGCTTTTGCTCATCTGTCAAAGTGTGAGGCACCACCTGGGTGAAAGTTCGCTGACTGGAAGATAAAGGAGCAGGGTTTTGGACACGGCTGGCGATCTAATCTGCATTGCTGCTTCACTGCCCTTAAACGTCACTCAGTGCTTTCACTGAGTGACACCGGCGTCCACACTAGTTTTGTTTTTCTCAGTCACTGTAGTTGCTGGACACCCACTCCTCTGCTGTATTTCAGTGAAGTTCAGCCTCTTCTAAATTCGTGAAACCACCAAAAAATTATGGCACAAGAAAGAGAAAGTTCCCCCCAAACCTGTTGCAAATGCTCAAGGCTTTAAGACTCCTTTAACCCACTCGTATCTGACAAAGAGCTGATAGCCAGAATCTACAGAGAATTAGTCTGTTGAATCTTGTTGAAGAATTGAGCAAACCATCCTACCTATCATTGGGCAAGAGATTTGAAAAGATCCTGCTCCCAAGAAGACTGAAGAATGGCCAACAAACGCATACGGGGGGCGGTAGCAGCCTCCTGCCTAACTCACTCTTCCCCATACTTGTCAGGCTTCACAATCTCTCTGTGACCGACTGAGATATTCACATCATGGCTTCACAGGAAGGTGACTTTGGTCCCCATCGCCCCTGGTTTCAGAACCACAGGGTGCTGATATCTGACTTCTGCTCTCTAATGGGCATGTGGCTGTCCAGAGAAGTGCCTGTAAATGTCCTACTGATACCGGAATTTCAGGTTCTTGGTCTCGGTGATTTGAAGAATAAATCCACAGACCACAGATCAGTGGTAAGACAGAATTTATTTACAAAAAAGAATACAAAAACACTAAAGCTCCCAGTAGAGAGCGAGAACTCAAGCGAGGAGAGAAAAGCTCTCTCCATTTCTCTCCCGGTCTCTCCCTATCTCTCCCATCTGGGCTCTTAGTCTAGGGGTATATATAAGTGCATGGTTTCCTTGGCCAGAAAATGAATGAACACAATCCCTTCTGCAGGGCAAGGTGAATGAATGTATCAATGAATGAACATAGTCCTTTCTGCAGGGGCAAGGTGAATGAATGTATTAATGAATGGACTGTGTTGAGGCCTAGGAAATTCACATGAAATTGACCTAGGCATAGGAAATGGGAGTTCATATTTAGTCATAAGTGCAAAGTGAAGGAGACACCAAGGCAAAAGTGTCTCCCCAGCAGTTGCCTGGCCCGTGTGGCTATTGGAGCCTACAGTGGGGTTCGGAGGTTCCCCCCTTGCCTATTGTCCAGCCCGCTGGTTCCTCTGCCTGCTGCGCCACACCAACACGGCCAAGGTGGAGGCGTCTGCTGAGCTGCCTGGAGTGCCATCTGTCCTGTATCACTACCAGAGTGAAGTAACCCAGGCCTTTACATGGACAGGTGTCAGGGGACTGGACCCTGGCAAACACATGCACAGAAAGGGGAGGTCTCTAGGACTCCAGAATGAAGAGTCCTTTGTACCTGGACACTCCCAGGGGCAGGAGGTCTGATGACACAGAATTGGGAGAGGTGACCCTGCTCCTTCCCCCAAAACCTCCATAGGAGACCTGCACAGGAAATACTCACAAGCTTCCTGGAGTTCTTCTCCTTTTCTGCTAAAAATCTTTATTCTCTCTCCCTCATCATTATACCTTTCCTCTGACTTTTAATTAAAAAGAAATTCATTATGCTTTGGAGATAAAGATAAATCTGAGGGCTTAATATATTCCAGGATAAGAACAACAGAGTTAATTTTATTATTTAAAAAGATAATAAAGCCAGCTACAATTTTTATTAACAAATTTGAAAAATAGGAAAAATAGCAGTACCTTGTAACCCTAAAACCCTGAACATACAAGATCAGACAACTAAGTTCACGAATTCCTCCTAGATAAACGTGCCTCATACCCCATTGCTGAATATCAGTACGGTCACCTTTGAAGCCCTCCCCTTGGGAAGCTGTGTGCCGATGCCAGTGGCTAGTCCGCCCTTCAAAGCAACTTTAGAACTTTGTTCTGGAATGGCCAGAGCTGTCATTTCGTATGAGCTGACAATTAAGTTTGCAAACTCATCCTAGAACAAGTGCTTTGAAGGGTGCGCTAGGCATTGGTGCGTGGCTTCCCAAGGGGAGTATTTTGAAGGTGACTATAGTGACATTCAGAAGTGAGGCATGTAGCACTTTTTCTAGGGTGAGTTCCTGTCCATTTCAAGTCACCATTGTATGGAATTTCCTCCATTTCACGTGTTGTTTTTTTTTTTATTTTTATATGTATATGTGTGTGAAACTTCTAAGGAACTTTGTCTGGAAACACAATGGCAAGAGGTGACCCTGCCTCCGACAGTGCTCCACACAGGAAGGAGCCCTCAAGGGGTTGGAAAAAATCCCAACGGTCTGGGATCTTGTAATGTCCCCAACTTGATGCCAGGACCTATTCAGTGCCCACAGACCAGCAGAGCTGGGCCCAGTGGGCCACTTGCCCGCATGACAAGGGCCCTGGGGTGCCTCTCACTTCCTGACAGGAGGCCTGAAACAGGGGAGTTCAGGACCAGCTCCAATGTCGCCTCATGATTAACTGGGGGGTTTCCTGCTGCCTTTAGGGGTATGGGAGGGAAGGGCTGGGTCCTGCAGAGGAAAATATTGGCTAACTCTGTCCGTACTGTCCACAGGGGATGCAAAGGGAACCCTAGGAAATCATGCACCCTGTGGTTTTACCACCACACACAGCCTCTTTCCTAATTAAGGCAACCTGTCGGAGGTTTAGTTGAAAGGCTGTAGGGTCTTCTGTGCAATGGGTATTCTTTCCCTGGGATGATATTCCCAGGGCATCCTTCACTTACCTGCAAGGACTTTCAGCATCATATTATAAGCAAGTACACAGTCATGCCCCAAAGAAACTGCTCCAACGATGTCCTTGTGTGCGCTTCTTTTCCTGCTGAAATAACATGAAGTTCAGGGACTCAACTGGGGACACACACACTTGTCTTCCTTCCCTCTCCCTGCTGCCTGCTCCACACTCATGTTTCCTCTCCCTGCTCTTCTCCGTCTTTTATGTCCTCCATTTCTTCTCCCAGATACAGGACTGAAGAGTGTCTTGACATCTGGAGGGGACAGAAGAGTTGCGGCTGCCCAGATCCCCCAAGTGCAGGGACAGGCCTGTTGGGACAGGGGTCCACAGCAGACCAGACCTACTGAGGCCCCTCCAGCAGGGTGGGCCCAGCTCCGTGCCTGGAACATTCGGGGCTTTTTAGCAAGGGTCACAGCTGCAGCCTGCAGGGCAGAAGCCAGGGTGATTCAGAGAAGGAGGGGAGGAAGTTGTAGAGACATAGAGAGAGTGAACACCAAGGACTCGACCAAGGTCTACTCTACTGCCTAGATATAG
>CAUYON010107259.1:0-15466 GCA_963573935.1 Arctocebus calabarensis
GCTGCTGCTCTGTGCCTTAGGGCACCGCCACTCCTGTACGGTTCCCTCTCCTTTCTCCCATGCCAGAGAATCAGCACAGATCAGCAACAGCCCATGTACCATCCAGACCCCTCGAGGTAATGCCCAAGAATCTGGACTCCATGGGGTACAGGCTTTGCTGGGAGTTCAAATTTGCAGGTAGAGAATATTTACAATTTTATACCTGGCAGGAGAGTGCCATGGCACCCTAGTAGGTGATGGAGATCCTGTTTGTAGAGGGTCTCTCCCATGGGCTAAAATGGGAGGCTATTTGAACTCGGCTCACTTGTTTGTATGGAGTATACTGTGAGCCATTCTCATGGGAGAGGGGACTCCTGTCAGCTTGGTGATGGATTTTGTACCTTTTGTCTGTATCCTTGGGGTCACAGCTCAACTCAGCAGGGTTGATGTGCGTTTGTCAACCTTCTCTCTTGGTTCAGATCCGAACCATTGGCTTTCTTGCTAAACTTCTGTGCTGTAACTCCTCTTCTGGATGGGAGCCTTTCTGGAAAGCTGACTCCAGCTGGCCCATCTTGCCTCTGCCTGTCCATATTTTCCTCTTTTAATCAAGATTTTAAAAGTTACAGAGCATCAATAACTTCTTGTATCAAAGAGCGACTCTCTTCCACCTGATGCTTGGTGAAAATGATGTGCTGAAACAAGGATTCTACGCTCATCTCAGGCCTGGGCTCCTGCAGATCCTTTTCTCACCATTGAATATTTTATAACCAAGCCTGAAGATTCTCAGGCCATAAACCTTCCCTAAGCCTCTGGCCAGCACCTCAGGTCTGTTTGGCCAGCTTTTAGTTCTTTGAAGAGTCTCCATACTTCTTTCCATAGACATGTATTAGTTTGAAATCCCACCGGCAGTACGAACGTGATAATTTCTCTTCACATCCATGCCAGCATCAGCAGATTCAGGACTGTGATGTGGGCTAATCTCACTGGGGTGAGGTGATATCTCAGAGTGGGGTTGATTTGCATTTCTGTGATGGTTAGGGGAAATGAGCATTTTTTTCATGTGTTTGTTGGACATTCATCTTAATCATCAGAGAAGTTTCTGTTCAACTCTCTTGCCCACTTATAAATGGGGTTGTTTGCCTTTTTCTTATTGATTAATTTGAGTTCTCTCTAGATTCTCCTTATCAGCCCTTTGTCAGATTCATAGCATACAAATATCTTCTCTCTTTCTTTTTCTTCTTCTTATTTATTATTATTATTTGAGATAGAGCCTCAAGCTGTCACCCTGGATAGAGTGCTGTGGCATCACAGCTCACAGCAGCCTCCAATTCCCGAGCTCAAGCGAGTCTCTTGCCTCTGCCTCCCAAGTAGCTGGGACTACAGGCATCCACCACAATGTCCAACCATTTTTTGGATGCAGCCATCATTGTTGTTTGGGGGGCCCACTGAACCCACCAGCTCAGGTGTATGTGGCTGGTGCCTTAGCCCATTGAGCCATAGGTGCCAAGCCTCTTTCTTATTATTTTTTATGAAATCATAACTTTGTACATTGATGCCTTTATGGGGTTCAGTGTACTGCTTTGATATACAACATGAAATGCTTACATTGAACTAAGTAACACATCCATCACAATTATACTCATTTTTTAATACTTTTGAAATGTACATCATGCACATTAGGTGAGGTTCTCCCAAATACCCTTGCTTCTTCCATGTCTCCCCTCCACTCTCTCTCTTCTTCCCTTCTACTTTCTGGACTATAGTTATGTTTTGCCATTCATATGAATGTGTAGGTGATTATAAATTGATTTCATAGTACTATTGAGTACATTAGATACTTTCTCCCCCTTTCTTGAGTTACTTTACTAAGGAGAATATGTTCAGCTCCATTTAGGTAAACATAAAAGATGTGAATTGTCCATCTTTTTGATGGATGCATACCATTCCATAGTGCACATGTACCACAATTTGTTAATCCATTCATGGGTTGATGGGCACTTGGGCTGTTTCCATGTCTTGGCAATTATGAATTGCCAATAAACATTCTGGTGCAAATGTCTTTCTTGTAAAATAATTTTTGATCATCTGGGTATATACCTAGTAGAGGAATTGCAAAATTGAATGGTAGGTTCAATCATTTTAGTTCCTTGAGTGTTCTCCAAACTTCTTTCCAAAAGAAGCTTGCATTCCCAACAGCAGTGTAGAAGTGTTCCCTTCTCTCCACATCCACACCAACATCTGAAGTTTTGGGATTCTGTGATGTGGGCTAATTTTACTGGAGTTAGATGATATGTCAAAGTGGTTTTGATTTGCATTTCTCTGATGATTAAGGATGATGAGCATTTTTTTCATGTGTTTGTGGGCCAAATACCTGTCTTCATCAGAGAAGATTCTGTTCAGGTCTCTTGGTCCACATGGAAATGGGGTTATTTGTATTTTTCTTATTGATTAGTTTGAGTTCTCCATAGATTCTAGTTATCAGACCTTTGTCAGAAGCATAACATGCAAAAATCTTCTCCATTCAGGGTGGCGCCTGTGGCTCAAAGGAGTGGGGCACTGGCCCCGTATGCTGGAGGTGGCAGGTTCAAACCCAGCCCCAGCCAAAAAATGCAAAAAATAAAAAGAAAAAAAATCTTCTCCATTCTGAAGGTTGTGTGTTTGTTTTACTTGCTGTGCTCTTGGCTGTGCAGAAGCTTTTTAGTTTAATCAGATCCCAGTAATATATTCTTGATGTTGTTTCAATTGCTCAGGGGGGATCCTCCTCATAAAGTATTCTCCCAGGCCAATTTCTTCAAATGTTTTCCCTGCACTCTCTTCTAGTATTTTTACAGTTTCATGTCTTAAGTTTAAATCTTTTATCCAATGAGAATAAATTTTCATTAATGGTGAAAGGTGTGGGTCCAGTTTCAGTCTTCTATAGGAGGCCAGCCAGTTCACATAGCACCATTTATTAAATAGGGAATCTTTCCCACACTGAGTATTTTTGATAGGCTTGTCAAGGAACAAATGATGATAAGTAGCTGTGTTCATCTCTTGGTTCTCTATTATGTACCCGTCTATTTTCGTACCAGTACCATGCTGTTTTGATCAGTATAGATTTATAGTACAACCTGAAGTCTGGTAATGTGATTCCAGATTTGTTCTTATTTATGAGTAATGTATTTGTTATTCAAGGTTTTTTCTGATTCCATATAAAATGAAGCGTTATTTTTTCAAGTTCTTCAAAGTATGACGATTGTGCTTTAATAGGGATTGCACTAACCTGTAGATTGCTTTGGGTATTATGGACATTTTAACTATGTTGATTCTTCCCAGCCATGAGCATGGTATGTTTTTCCATTTGTTAACATCTTCAGCTATTTCTTTTCTCAGAGTTCCATAGTTCTCTTTATAGAGATCTTTAACGTTCTTTGTTAGGTAAATTCCCAGATATTTCATCTTCTTTGGCTTTACTGTAAAAGGAATAGAGTTCTTGACTGTATTTTCAGCTTGACTATTGTTGGCATATATAAAAGCTACTGAACTGTAAGTATTGATTTTGTATCCTGAGACACTGCTGTATTCCTTGATCACTTGTAAGAGTTTTGAAGTTGAGTCCCTGTGATTTTCTAGGTATAAGATCATATCATCAGTGAAGAGTGAGAGTTTGGTCTCCTCTGACCATACTTGGATACACTTAATCACCTTCTCTTGCCTGATTGTGATGTCTAAGACTTCCATTACTATGTTGAATAGCAGTGGAGACAGTGGGCTTCCTTGCCTCATTCCTGATGTGAATGGAAATGTTTTCAATTTTTAAACATTCAATTTAAAACTCCATTAAATATGATATTGGCTGTGGGTTTGCCGTAGATGGTCTCTATCAGTTTAAGAAATAGGCATATCCCTTCTAGGCCTATATTCTTAAGTGTTTTGACCATGAAAGGATGCTGGATATTATTAAAGGCGTTTTCTGCATTGAGAGAATCATATGGTCTTTTTTATTTTATTGATGTGATGTATTATATTTATAGATTTGCATATGTTGAACTAAACCTGTAACACTAGAATAAAACCAACTTGATCATGGTGTATAATTTTTTTATGTGTGGTTGAATTCTGTTTGCTAAGATTTTATTGAATATTTTTGCATCAATATTCATTAATGATATTGGTCTATAATTTTCTTTCTTTGTTGGATCATTTCCTGGTTTGGTGATGAGGGTGATATTTGCTTCATAGAATGTGTTGGGAAGTATTCCTCCTCTTTCTATGCTGTGGTAAAGGTTGTATAATATAGGTATTAGTTCATCTTGAAAGGTTTGATAGAATTCAGATGTGAAGCCATCTGGTCCTGGACCTTTCTTTATTGGGAGATTTCATATTGTTGATACTATTTCAGTGATTGATAAAGGTCTATTCAAGATTTCTAATTCTTTCTGGTTGAAAGAATCTAGGAAGGTGGCATGCTTCCAGATATTGGTCCATTTCCTTCAGATGTTCATATTTCTGGGAATAGAGATCTTTTGTAGTATTCATTGAGGATTTTTTTGATTTCTGAGATGCCTGTTGTTATTTCTCCTTTATCATTTCTGATAGGTGATGTTAGAGATTTTACTTTTCTGTTTCTAGTTATGTTGTCCAAAAGTTTATAAATTTTATTAATCTTTTCAAAAAACCAACTTTTTGTTTCATTGATCTTCTGAATGATTCTTTTGTTTTCAATTTCATTTAATTCTGCCCTAATTTTGGTTCTTTCTTTTCTTCTTCTGGTTTTGGGGTTGGAATGTTCTTCCTTTTCCTGATGCTTGAGATGATCCATTAAATTGTTGGTTTCCCCTCTTTCTGTTTTCTTGAAGAACACTTCCAAAGCTATACATTTCTCTCTTAGGACTACCTTTACAGTATTCCACAGGTTTTGATAATTTATGTCTTCATTATCATTTTGTTCCAAAAATTTGGTGATTCCCTTCTTAATCTTGTTTTAGACCCAGCCTCTCAGTTAGCCTATGATTATTTAGTTTCCATGACTTTGTTTGAGTATAAAGATTCCTGCTGCTGTTGAGTTCATATTTTATTCTATAGTGGTCCAAGAAGATACAAGGAATAATTTCCATACTTTTAAATTTGCTGAGGTTAGACTTGTGTCCTAGGATATGATCTATTTTGGAGGATGATCCATGTGCTGATGAGAAGAATGTATATTCAGTTTTGTTAGGATAAAATGTTCTGTAGAGGTCTGTAAAGTCCATTTGTTCTAGTGTCAGGTTTAAGTCTAATATTTCTTTGTTTAGTTTCTTCTTACAGGTTCTATCCAAAACTATCAAAGGGGTGTTAAAATCTCCAATATTATAGTGGAGGAAGATATTAAGTTGTTCATCTCCATTAGGATGTGCTTTATAAATTGAGGAGCATTCTGGTAGGGTATATAAATGTTGATTATTGAAATCTCTTCCTGTTGGGTGTTTCCCTTGAAAATATATAGTGATCTTCCTTATCTTTCCTTATCTTTGTCAGTTTAAAGTCAATTGTATCTGCAACTAAAATTGAAACCCCTGCTTTTTTCTGGTTTCCACTGGCCTGTATTATAGAAGTCCATCCCTTCACCCTGAGTGTATTTTTATCCTTTGAGGTAAGATGAGATTCTTATATATAACAGATATTCGGTCTGAGTTTATGTATCCTGTCAGCCAGCCTGTGCCTCTTTAGAGGACAATTTAAACCATTCACATTAATTGAGAGCATTGATAAGCCTGGTTGTGTTTTGGGTGTCATGATTTTTGCATGTCCAGTGGATGTTTTTTAATCCTTTCACCACTGTGGAAGTTGGGTTTTGTTCAAAATTCCTGGGTGAGTTTACATTGGAGGTAAAGCATTGTGCTAGTCATTGTGGAGGATGGGTCTGTCAATATCCTGGAGAGCTTGTTTAATTATGGCAAAAATCTTGAATATGTGTATGATACTCAAGTATTTGATTTCTCCATCACAAATGAAACTCAGTTAGCTGGATACAGGATCCTGGGCTGAAAGTTGTTTTGTTTAGGAGACTGAAGGTTGATGACCATACTCTTCTAGCTTGAAATGTTTCAACTGAGAGATCTGCAGTCATTCTGATATTTCTCCCTTTGTAGGTGATGCTTTTCTTACATCTGCCTGCTTTTAGAATTTTCTCCTTCACTTTAACTTTAACAAAGTTAATTACAGTGTGTCTAGGAGATGCTTTATTTGGATTGAATCCAATCTTTATTTGGATTGAATCAGTTTCTTCTGAAACTGTCTATTATATGAAGTTCTGTATCTCTTCCAATGCTTGGGAAATTCTCCTCCCAAATCTCTTGGAGTAGAGCATCTATACCTTTAGGGCCATCCTCTTCTCCTTTGGGAATTCCTATAAGACAAAATGTTTGATCTTTTGGAGTGATCCCACAACTCTCTCAGGGAATGATCAGTTTTTGCTCTCCATTTGTCTGCCTCTTTGAGCATTTGGGAATGTTCAAAAGCATTGTCTTCCATTTCAGAAATCCTTTCTTCTGCCTGGTCCACTCTATTACTGAGGGACTCTTATGTATTTTTGAGCTCCTCAACTAACTTTTTCATTTCCTTGAGCTCTGCTATCTCTTTTCTTACTATGTCCATGTCTTTGGTGACTTGGGCTTTGAATTCATTAATTTCTTGAGACTACTTTAGAACTACTCTTTGGAATACAATTTCCATCTTTTCTTCCATTCTATATATTTTATTTGCCATCCATATTCTGAATTCAATTTTTGACATTGCTGCCATTTGTCTATGCATGGCATCTTCAGTTTTATCCTCTTTATCATTTCTTGGAGGGGAGGGTTGATCTACTCTGGTTATTCATGTTGCACCATGTTTATTTCCCACCATTTGGTTATTAGAATTGGCAGGTTGAGATTTAATTGGTGTTTCCAGATAGTAGAGATAGTACCTTACCAAAGCTCTAGTCTTTGTAATTGTGGCTTATCTCCTACAACCTTACAAAGGCCCCTTTCAGAGTTTTTACTGGAGTCTCTGAGGACCTACTTGGTGAGATAGCACAGTCTAGCTCTATTTTGATATCAGCTGCCCTCTACTCTATCCTAAGAAACCATGGTATTGAGTTTAAATCTTGGTCATGAAGATATTTAAACAGCTGTGGCACCCAGCCCCTACTCTTCAGTTCTTTTCTACTACAGAACTTTGAAGGTCAACCTCAAAGAATGTCCCACGGTGGATAGCCTCAGACATGAGTTCCAATTAAATTTTCTCAGGCAGTGCAAACACTGCACAACAGAGAAGGATTCAAGGGTCTCCAAAAGCAAAACTGAAGCCAGGAATCCATGCCCCCACCCACCACTGAGTCCACACTGTTGTCCATTCTCTGCTCACAGTTCCAGTTGGAGCCAAGGGCCATGCCCCTGCCCACTGGTCTCAGTCCACACCCAGCAAGCCTCTTCTTGCCAGACCAGTTGGAGTCAGGGGACCACATGGCCACCTGCCAGTCTGAGTCAATGCCTCAGTCAATGCTTCAATCAATGCCTGCCTCTGTTCACTGGCTTTGCTGGATGGAGGGTACCACATCTCACCCACAGGTCTCAGTCCTCACTTGGTAAGCTTCTGCTTACCAGCCCAGCTGGAGACAGGGGATCACACCCTTGCCCTCAGGTCTTGGTCCATACCCAGCAAGTCTCTGCTGGAGAGTTCTGTTGGATTCAGGGGACCATGACCTTGCCCTCAGGTCTGGGTACACACCTGGCAAGCCTCTGCTCACAGGCCCAGCAGGGACTGGGGATGAGCCCTGCCTTCTGAACTCAGTCAACACAGGGCAACCTCTCTCCTGCTGTGGATACCATCAGAGCCGGGGGTTCTGCACTCCATCTCACCAGACATAGCCTGACCTGAGGGTCAACACCACCACTGGCCGGACATAATCATAATCTCCTGCCGAGTGTCCCTTTCTTCTCACACCTTCTTTCTTCCCTGTTAGTCACAGATTCCGTCCTGATGGTTGATGGTCCACATTGTGTCCAGATATCTCAGGAAAAGACCAAACCCTCTGCCCTCTTCAGTGGGCAGAACTTCAGACAGCCATGCTAGGGAAGAGGGATGGACTGGGAGTTTGAACTTGTGGGGGAAATATCTGTTCAATGTTATGCCTGGTGGGCATTGTCTAGGTTTATAAGTGGGACCTCCCTGGAGAAAGATACCTGGTGTTTATCAGTTCTCTCCAGCAAGGTAAAATGAGACATCTTTTGTTTCCTGCTTGCTCACAGATTGCCCATGGTGGGCCTCCTGCTTAGGGGAGGGGTCTCCCATCTTCTAGTCGATAGGCTTTGTACCTGTAATTTGTTTTATTGAATGCTCTTCCTTGGAATTACAGCTTAGCGAACTTCTTTATTGGCTCAGCTCCCTACCTTTGGCTTCATAGAGTCTGATTACATCCAGTTTTTCTCCCTCTGGTCAGGAGCCTCTACCAGTCAGTCCTCTTCCCCAAATCCTCCCATCTTCTCCATTTTTAAGGGCCATCTGCTTTAGTTGTGTTATCACTACTTGTACAGAAGCTTTTTAGCTTGATCACATCCCATTTATCTGTTTTTGGTATTGCTGCAGTTGCCAGGAGTTGGGGGAGAATCTTCCTCATAAAATATTTCTGTAGGACAATTTTGTAAAGCATTTTCCCCATACTGTCTTCTAGAAGTTTTATTGTTTTGTGTCTTAAATTTAAATCTTTTACAGAGAGTCAATTTTTGTCAATGGTGAGAGTTGTGGGTCCAATATCAGCCTTCTACATGTGACTAACCAGTTCTCCCAGCACCACTTATTAAATAGGGATTCTTTTCCCCAGGGCATGCTTTTGTTTGATTTATCAAAGATCAGATGGAGATACGTGGCTGGGTTCATCTCTATTCTATTCTGTAGATCTATATCTCTATTTTTGTGTTAGTACCATGCTGTTTTGATCATTATAGATTTGTAGCATAATCTAAAGTCTGGTAACACAATGCCTCCAGAATTGTTTTTATTTCTAAAAATTGCATTGGCTATTTTTTTTTCTGGTTCCATATGAAACAAAGTATTATCTTTTAAAGTTCTTCAAAGTATGATGTTGGTGCTTTGATGGGGATTGCAGTAAGTCTGTAGATTGCTTTGGGCACTATGGACATTTTAATGATATTGATTCTTCCCAGCCATGAGCATGGTATGTTCTTCCATTTGTTAACATCTGCTATTTTTTTTTCTCAGGGTTTCATAGTTCTCTTTATGGATATTCGTCACATCCTTTGTTAGATACATTCCCAGGTTTTTTTTTTTTTTTTGTAGCTACTGGGAAAGGTATTTTGTCTTTGATTTTATTCTCAGCTTGATTGTTATTATCCACTGATTTGTGGACATCAATTTTGTATCCTGAGATATTACTACATTTCTTGATCACTTATGAGAGCTTTGTAATTGAGTCCCTGGGATTTTCCTTTTTTCTTTCTTTTTTTTTTTTTTTTTTGACCGAATCTCATTGTGTTGTCATCCGTAGAATGTCATGATGTCACAGCTAATAGCAATCTCAAACTCTTTGGGCTTAAATGATTCTCCTGTCTCAGCCTCCCAAGTAGCTAGGACTACAGGTGCCTGCCACAATGCCTGGCTATTTTTTGGTTATAGCTGTCCTTGCTGTTTTGCAGCCCAGGGGTGGGCATGAACCCACCACCTCTGGTATATGTGGCTGGTACCCTAGCCCTTTGAGCTACAGGCACCAAGCCAAGTCCCTGGGATTTTTAAGGTATGAATCTGCAAAGAGTGAGAATTTGACCTCTTCTGTCCCTGTTTGAATATGCTTTTGAATATGTCTTTTCTTGCCTGATTGCATTAGCTAGAACTTCCAGAGCAAGGCTGAATAGCAGTGGTGATAGTGCTTCTTTGTCTGGATCCAGTTCTAAGTGCTTTTAGTTTTATTCCATTCAATATGATAGTGGATGTAGGTTTGTTGTAGATGGCCTCTATCAGTTTTAGAAATGTGCCACCTACGCCTATTTTCTTAAGAGTTCTTGTCAGAAAAGTATGCTGGATTTTGTCAGAAGTTTTTTCTGCATGACTTGAGAGAATCATACAGTCTTTGTTTTTGATTTTATTTATGTGGTGAATTACCTTTATGGATTTATGTATGTTGAAACAACTTTGCATCCCTAGGATAAAACCCACTTCATCATGTTGCATTTATGTTTTAATGTGTAGCTATATCTTGTCTGCTAGTATTTTATTGAAAATGTTTGCAGCAATATTCATTAATGACATTGGCATATAGTTTTCTTTGTTTGTTGGGTACATTACTGGTTTTAGAATCAGTGAAATATTTGCTTCATAGAATGCATTGGGGAGAATTCCTTAATTCTCTATGTTTTAGAATAGGTTATGCATTATAGGTACTAATTCCTCTTTGAAGGTTTGGTAGAATTATGGTGTGAAAACATCTGGTCCAGGACTTTTCTTATTTGAAAGATTTTGTATTGTTGATGCAATTTCATTGCTTGATATAGGTCTATTCAAAATTTCTAATTCTTTCTGGTTGAGTTTAAGAAAGTGGTGTGATTCCAGGTATTGGTCCATTTCCTCTATATTTTCAAGTTTCTGGTCATAGAGTATTTTTGTAGTCATCATTGAGGATCTTTTGTATTTCTGTGATATCTGTTATATCTCCCTTTTAGTTTTTGTTTAAAGTTATTAGAGATCTTACTTTTCTATTTCTGGTTAGTGTGGTTAAAGGTTTATTGATTTCATTAATCTTTCAAAGAACCAACTTTTTGTTTCACTAATCTTTCAAATGATTCTTGTGTTCTTGGTTTCATTTAATTCTGCTCTGTTTTGGTTATTTCTTTTTTCTGCTAGGTTTGGGGTTGGAATATCCTTTCTTTTCCAGTCACTTGAGATGGCCCATTGGGTTATTGACTTACTCTCTTTCTGTTTTCTTGATGATGGCATCTAATGCTATAAAATTTCCCCTTCAGATTGCCTTCGCAGTATTCCAAGGGTTTTGATAGCTTGTGGCTTCCTTATCATTTTATTCAAGAAATTAAGGATTTCCTCCTTAATCTTGTTTTTAACCTAGTTGTCATTCAGCATAATGTTATTTAATATCCATGACTTTGATTGTGAAGACTTCTGCTGATGGTGTTGAGTTTAACTTTTATTCCATAATGGTCCAAGAAGATACAAGGAATAATTTCTATTCTTTTGAATTTGTTAAGGTTATATTTGTGTCCTAAGATATGATTAATTTTGGAGGATAATCCATGGGCTGACGAGAGGAATGTGTACTCAGGTTTGTTAGGATGAAATATTCTGTATATGTCTCTTCAGTCCATTTATTCCAGCATTGTGTTTAATTCCATTACTTCTGTGTTTAGTTTCTGTTTAGATGATCTGTCGAGTACTGACAGAGGGGCATTAAAATCTCCAACTATTATGGAACTAGAAGATATCATACTTTTCAGATCATTTAGGGTTCCTTTTCTGTATCTAGGAGCATTTAGGTTGGGTGCATAAATGTTAATGATTAAAATATCTTCATGTTGTGTACTTTCCTTGACAAGTATATAGTGTCCATCTTTATCTTTCCTTATTTTTGTTGGTTTAAATGCAATTGTCTTTTTTTATTTTTTATTTTTTTTGAGACAGAGCCTCAAGCTGTCACCCTGGATAGAGTGCTGTGGCATCACAGCTCACAGCAACCTCCAAATCCTCAGCTCAAGTGAGTCTCTTGCCTCCACCTCCCAAGTAGCTGGGACTACAGGCACCCGCCACAATACCCAGCCATTTTTTGGTTGTAGCCATCATTGTTGTTTGGCAGACCCAGGCTGGATTTGATCCCACCAGCTCAGGCGTTCATAGCTGGTGCCTTAGCCCGTTGAGCCACAGGTGCTGAGCCATGCAATTGTCTTCAAATAAAGTTGTAACCCCTGATTTTTTTCTGATTTCCATTTTCCTGGATTCTTATTTTTCATCTCTACATCCCGAATCTTATTTTGTTGTTAGAGGTTAGGTATGTTTTTTGGAGACAGCAGATACTGAATTTGAGCTTTTTTATCCAGTCAACCAACCTATGCCTCTTTACTGGGGAATTTAAGGCATTCACATTATTAGGAGAATCAATAGGTATTGTGGAGTTTTTGTAGCAGTCCAGAGCTTAGTTTTGTTCCTTGCACCATGTGGAAGCTAGGCTTTTCTCTTTGATTCCTGAATGTGTTTACTTTCATGGTGTACCATGGTGCTGGTCACTATGAAGAATGGCTCTGAGTACTTCCTGTAGAGCTGGTATAGGTATGGCAAATTTCCTCAACATTTTCATATCAGTAAAATATTTGATTTCTCTATCACAAATGAAACTAAGTTTAGTAGGATACAGGATCCTGGCCTAAAAATTATTTTGTTTAAGAAGATTAAAGGCCTCTTTTGGCTTGAAAAGTTTCAGCTGAAAGATCTGTGGTCTTTTTTGCCTTTGTAGGTAAGTGTTATCTTATGCCTGCCTGCTTACAGGATTTTCTCATTTATTGACTTTGGTAAAGTTAATTACAATGGATCTAGGAGATGTTTTGTTTAGATTGAGTCATGCTGGAGTTCTGAAACTATCTACTATTTGAATTTCTGTGTCTCTTAGAATGCTTGGGAAATTCTCCATCATGATGTCTTGAAGTAGAACATCAGTGCTTTTAGGACCTTTCTCTTCTCTTTAAGGAATTCCTATAATTTGAATGTTTGACATTTTGGAATAATTCCATAACTCTCTCTGGGAATATTCTATTTTTGTTCTTCTTTTTCCTGACTTTTTGAATGATTTAGTTATTTCAAAAGTCTTATCTTCAATTTCTGAAATTCTTTCTTCTCCATATTCTACTCTATTTACTGAGGCTCTCTACTATGTTTTGAAGCTCCTCAAATGCTTCTTTCAATTCCTTAAGCTCTATTTCCTCATTATGTCCAAATTCTTGGTGACTTTGTCTTCAAATTCACTAACTTTTTGAGACAACTTTTGAACTATTTTTTGGACTTCTATTTCCATCTTATCCTCAATTCCAATTTTTCTATAGATGGCATTTTCTGTTGTATTCCCCTTGTAATCTTTTGGGGGAGTTGATATGCTCTGATTTCTCAGTTTGCCAGAATTCTTCTGGTGGCTCCTCCCCCATGAGCATTTTTAGCTTTAAAATAACATATTATTTATACTTTTTTAGTTGAAATGGTTGGTTGTTCCTAAATAGGTATTGAGAGGTAATCTAATTGGGAACCTTAGAAAACACTGTACAGACCTATCTGGGGGCAACTAAAATTGGTGGGGTGAAACTGGATCAGGAGGTGCCAGGAAATGGAGCTAACCACCTCTTTGCCAATGAGCTGGAGCTTGTGCTTGTGGCCTTTCCCCCACAGCCTTTCGGGGCTGCATCTTGAGAGTCTCTGAGGGCTGGCCCTGCTTAGATAATGCAAACTGATTCTGTCCTGATGTCAGCCTGTCCTCCACCCAGTTTAAAGGAGCTGCAGTATTTCACTAGAGTCCCTGCTGTAAAATATTTGAATAGCTATGCCTCTGCACAGACAATCAGCGAAGGGCAATCAATACTGTTCTTGACTCTCAAAGTGCTAACCCCACCTGGAGCAAACAAATTCAAACTAGCTGTGAACCTGTAGCTCCAGCCAGTGGTAGCTGGAGAATTATCCCCTAACAATTCCGGCTGAGAGTTCCAACTGAACTGCTCCAATTGGGGTGTGGGCAACCCCTTGAGCAAAAAAGTTCAGAGAAGCCATAGTCCTTCCCCCAGAGTCCTGGCTATGAACTGCATAAAATGCAGCAGTCACCCTGGCTGAAGCTAGGCCTGTCTCTCTCCAAGTTGTTAGGAAGAGAGCCTGGGGTCACCAGGGGTCCCTGGGCACAAACACTAGGGAGGGGCTTTCTAGAGGGAAGAGGAAAAGTCTCCCTTAGCAGGAGTGAGAGGCAGGAAAGACCATATCTCCCAATGCCAAAGTTGGGATGAGGTCTCAGTCCCACCACAGCAGGAGCCAGGCACCAGGTGTCAAGTGACTTGTCTCAGTTGCCCATACAATGCAGATGCCTCTCAGAGATCACCAAACTCTACTACCTCTGCAGAGGGCAGCCTGTCAGGCATCCAGGGAGGGGGAAGCGTAGGCTGTGTGCTCAGGGCTGGAGAAAGAAAATTTGTTCACTTTTGCACCACGCAGGATGGGGAGTCAGAGGTGAAAATTCCCAGGTGGAGGAGAACTGGGACCTCATGGCTCTCTCCTATGCAATGAGGTAAGAGGTCCTTTGTTCCCTGCTTGTTTGCAGAAAGCCCAGGTGGCACCAGGTGGCTTCAGTTTAGCCACTCTGTACCCAGTCTCTATTTTCTTTCTTCCTCCTTCCCTCCCTCTCCTCTCAAATCAGTGAGGATGACGTACACTTTGATTTCTTCCCCTTGTGATCCACTTCCCAGTTATAACTTCTCTGACTTCACTTCAGTTCAACCTTTCTCCTTCTGGACAGGAGCTTCTGGTGAAAGCTGCTTTTAGTTAGCCATTTTCCTCTCCTAATTAGTTTTTTGTTCCAGGAAAGAAGTTTGGAAACTTTGACAAAACTTCGCGAAGAGCTTGGAGAGCTCAAGTATTATCAGAGCCACTGTCCTACTCCCAGCCTGGTTATAATATGTATTGATTCATGTCCCCTTGGTCCTTCCTCTCCCCCACACTCTAAGCTTCCTGAGAAGAGGGTCTTTGATTTATTCACGCCTCCCAGAGCCCAGGACAGAGCTTCCTTACACATGACAGGTGCTCAGTGACTGCGCTCTATCAACTTGTCTGGCAATTTGCAGAGTTTATGTGATCAGAAGTCAAAGGTTTTCTTTCTTTTTTTTTTTTATAGAAAATCTAGATTTATTTGTTAAGCTATTACAAAGACAAAACAATTACCATTTGGAGTACTTTGAGGATTTCATCCCAGTTTCACTTTTTCTGTTACAGAACTAACTTAAGATGTTCAAAGTAAAGGATACAACTGAAAGGGTTATAACAGAGCAGACTGATGAAACAGGAAGAAAGGAGCAAAAACTAGTCAGAAGTACTTGTGTCAGTGGTAGCATATGTGTCTGGGATATTACTAAAGAGGTTACCTAGAAATGCCTAAATTAGTTAATCTGGACCCCAAATTAACAGAAGACTCTTGTCCGGGTGAAGAATGAACAGAGGCTAGGATTCTGCGGAGATCTTTCTTTTTAGGAGTGTGGGTATCCTTAAGCCCCAAAGAAGCATTTCTTAGCTTCAACCTCTCTCTCCCACCTAGTCTACCTGTACCTCCAAGCTCCTGTGTGTTTTCACCACACAGGCCTGCTAACTGGCAGAAGATGCATACAGTGAAGGGAGGAAGGACAGGCTTCCCCAGAGGGTACCCTAGACACAGAAAGTTTGGGGGTAGATAATGAACTACAAATACCCTCTTGGTTAAATTAATTCACTTTTGTTAATAAAACTCTGCTGG
>CAUYON010107260.1:0-13660 GCA_963573935.1 Arctocebus calabarensis
AAAACAGTCTTTGTGTTTGCCTCAGGGTTGCCCAAATCTATTGCTTTTTCTGTGAAGGCAAAAGCCAGTTTAACCCATTAGTGGCTTACTCAAATGAGAAGTACATGAGACATACATGTGGGGATTTCTAACCCCACACAGGTTGAAATTTTAAATAGGACCATTGGGGACGATTTCATTGATAAGGCAACATTTGATCAAAAACAGGAAAGAAATGAGGGTATATATGTAGATATCTGAGGGAGGAACATTGCACATGAGAAATCAGTAAGTGCAAAGACTTGAGTGAAGAATGTTTCTGGAGTGCTCTCGAAATAGCAAGGCCAGTATGACTGGATTGGATTGGACAAAGGGGATAGTAGGAGAGGAGCAAGAGAAGTAACAAGGATCATCTCATGCAGGGCATTGTAGAATGCGGACCATTGTAAAAACTTCCTTTTTCAATTAGTTTAAAAAAATTGTTCTGAGCAGAGGATTGACATAGTCTAAATTGCATCTTAAAAGGAAGGTTACTATATTGAGAAGAGGAGTCAGATTCTGCATACATTGTGAAGGTAGAAACCAAAAGATTTTTTGATGAATTGGACATGGAGTCAGAGAAGGAAGAGTCAGGGATGACCTCAAAGATTTGGGCCTGAGTAACTGAAAGAGGGAGTTGCTATTTACTGAGATGTTAGAAACGGCAAGAGAAACACTTTTTGGAGGGGGCCTTAGATGGAGTGGTAAAGAAGAACCAAATCAATCATATCCTTGATTTTGGATATGTCATATTTGGGATGTCTATTAGCTAGACATCCAAGTAGAGATTTTAAGAAAGCAGTTGAACTTGTGTTTGGCAAACAGGAATTATCTGGGCCAAACATACAAGTTTGGGTGTCATTAGTATTTGAGTGGTATTAGAAACACGAGACTGGTTGAGGTCCCCAAGGAAGTAACTATGGAGGAAGAAGATAAGAAGCTCTTAAACTTTAAGGTGTTAGGGTGATGAATAGGAATCAGAAAAAGAAAATGAAAAGAGATGGTGAGTGAAGTAAGATGCAGACAGTTTGGAACCTGGATGCTAAGTAAAGAGAGTATTTCAAGGTAGTGATCATCTATGACAAACACTGCTGCCAAAAAAGTTGAGGGTTGAGAATTGGCCACTGATTGTAGCAACATGAAGGTCCTCCGTGACCTTGAAAAGAATAGTTTTGGTGGAGGGATGGGTGCAAAAGCCTGATTAGAAAGGATAGGAGTAGAAAAGTTAGAGACAATGAGAAGAGACAACTCTTGAGTAAAAGAGAGTAGTAGATAGATGGTGGTTGGAGAGGGAAGAATTTTCCCTATGTGAGCACACAAATAAATAATAGCATGTTTGTGTGATACTGGGAATGGCCCAGACCATATGGAATAATTGATGACATAGGAGAGAGAGCAGTTGATTTGGAACAGTCTGTGCGTGATCAAGAGGGAATGTGATCTGTACAAGGGGAGAAGTTTTCTTTTGATAGGAGTGTGACAGTTAATCTCTAGTAACAATGTAATTCCGAGAACATGGGCAGATATAGGTAGGTGGTGGGAATGTCTTCTGATTCTGTTTTCTTGGAGTAAAGTTAGGGGGACATAGTGTTGGGAGCTTGAAGGAAAGGTATGAAATAACTCTCTTTTGGAGAATGAGGGTCTAAATGAATTAGGGAAATGTAAGAATGCCAGTGGGCCCTATAGCCCACTTAAAATTAATAGTAATAGGGTTAAAGCATGATTCTGTGTGTTTTTCCAGTTATGTTCACCTGCGTGGATGTAGGCATAGAGTAGGCAGATGGTTGGTTTTAAACAGGGTTTGCCTTATGAATTAGGTAAGGTTAAGCAGCCAAGAGGTGAAGTAGTATGCAAGGGAGTGATGATAACAATGGATTATGAAATTTAGACAGATTATGAGGACATGAGCGGTGGTAATGGATAGTTAAAAGGTACTGATAATATTAATATGCATGTAGAAATTTGCAAACTCAGCCTGCAGGTGTGGGCCAAGACCTTTTTTTTTTTAATGGCTCTTTAGCTTAGAAAGGTTTTACATTTTCAAAGCAGTCTAAAAAATACCAAAGAATAAGAATATGCAACTGAAACCTTTTGTGGGCTGCAACACTCTCTGGCTCTTTACAAAATAAAGTTTACCTGACCCCTTAATAATTAATGGATTGTAGATCCTCCTTGGATTTGGTAGACGTAAGTTGGGGAGGTTAAGTGTGGGTTAAGAGTAGTATGCTTAAACTTGAGAAAGAATTCGTTATTGTAGAGGCAAGTTTCTAGGATAGGTTATGACCATAGGAGTGAATGATTGAAGTAGGAAGAATGATAAGATTACTAGAGGATGCCAACTGATAGCTAAAAATTAATCTTTAATAGACCCTCATATATTATTTTATTATTTTATTTTATTTTTATTTCAGGTTAATGTGAGGGTACAAACAACTAGGTTACAGTATTTGCATTTGTTAGGTAGAGTCCCTCTTGTAAGTTGAGTCCTGCACCCAAAAGGTATGTCATATACCCTTACCTTGTCCCCATTAAATGAGAGCACACCAATCCCCTCCTCTTTTCACCTCTCTCTACACTCTTGTTGCCACTTCCTAACTTCAATTGAATTGAGTTTTTCTCTTATGCGGAGTGTGTTAAATCATCTACAGTCTTCATATTAGTACTGAGTACACTGGATATTTGGTTTTTCATTCTTATGATACTTTACTGAGGAGAATGTGTTGGCTCCATCCAGGTTAATACAAAAAATATAAAGTCTCCATCTTTTTTATGTGGCTGAATAGTATTCCATGGTTTACATATACCACAGTTTGTTAATTCATTCCTGGTTTGGTGGGTATTTAGGTTGTTTCTACATCTTGGCAATTGTAAATTGAGCTGCAACAAACAATCTAATGCAAATGCCTTTATGATAGAGTGATTTTATTTTTTAATTGTTGAGGATTCATTGAGGGTACAAGAAACTAGGTTACACTTATTGCATTTGTTAGGTAAAGTCCCTCTTACAATCATGTTTTGCCCCCAAAAGGTGTGTCACACACCAAGACCCCACCCCCCTCACTCCTTCCCTCTCTCTGCTCTTCCTTTTCCCACCCGACCCTCATTCTTTCTCTCTCTGCTCTTCCCTTCTCCTCCCCCACCATGTCATTAATTGTCCTCATGTCAAAATTGAGTACATGGGATTCATGCTTCTCCATTCTTGAGATGCTTTACTAAGAATAATGTGTTCCACTTCCATCCAGGTTAATACAAAGGCTGTAAAGTCTCCATTTTTTTCAATGGCTGAATAGTATTCCATAGTGTACATATACCACAGCTTGTTAATCCGTTCCTGGGTTGGTGGGCATTTAGGCTGTTTCCACATTTTTTTTCTTCTGGGTAGATGCCTAGTAAGAACATTGTGGGATTAAATGGGAGTTCTAATTTGAGTTCTCTGAGGATTCTCCATACTCCTTTCCAAGGAAGTTGGATTAGTTTGCATTCCCACCAGCAGTGTTAGAGTGATTCCTTTTCTCTACATCTGCACCAGCATCCGCAACTTTGGGGCTTTGTGATTATGGGCTGTTCTCTCTAGGGTTAGGGGTTATTTCAGGGTGGTTTTGGTTTGCATTTCTCTTTGATTAGGGATGATGAGCATTTTTTCATATGTTTGTTAGCCGTTCATATGTCTGTCTTCCTTAGAGAACGTTCTGTTCATATCTCTTGTCCAGTGATAGATGGGATTGTTTGCTCTGTTTCTGTTGATTAATTTGAGTTCTCTATAGATCTTAGTTATCAAGCCTTTGTCAGATTTGTAACATGCACATATCTTTTCCCATTCTGACAGTTGTCTTTTGGCTTTAATTGTTATGTCCTTAGCTGTGCAGAAACTTTTCAGTTTAAGTTCTATTTTTTTATTTTTATTGTTGCAATTGCCACTGAAGTCTTCTTCATAAAATCTTTCCCCAGGCAGACATCCTTGAGAATTTATCTCTACACTTTCTTTATCATTTCATGTCTTAGATTTAAATCTTTTATCCATCTTGAGTCCATGTGGTTATCCAGTTCTTCCAACACCATTTATTGAGTAGGGATTCTTTTCTCCAGTGTATACTTTGGTTTATCAAAGGTCAGATGGCTATTAGAGACTGGCTTCATCTCTTGGTTTTCTATTCAGTTCCATATATCTATGTCTCTCCTCTTGTGCCAGTACCATGCTGTTTTTATCACTGTGGATTTGTAATATAACCTGAGGTCTGGTAGAATGATACCTCCAGCTTTGTTTTTATTACTAAGAATTACTTTGGCTATATGGAGTTTTTTTCTGGTTCCATACAAAACGAAGAACTGTTTTTTCCAGTTCTTCAAAGAATGATATTGGCATTTTAATGGGGAATGCATTGAATGTGTAGATTGTTTTGGATAGTAACATTTTAACAATGTTAATTCTCCTAAGCCAAGAGTATGTTATGTTCTTCCATTTGTTAATGTCTTTAGGTATTTCTTTTCTTAGGGTTTCATAATTTTCTCTGTAGGGATCCTTCACCTCTTTTGTTAGGTATATTGATCTGTCCAGTTCTGTCAGAAGGTGTTAATATCCCTAGCTATTATAGTGCTATGGGATATCATATTGCTCAGACCAATTAAGGTCTGTTTCATAAATCTAGAAACATTTAGGTTGGGTGTATAAATATTTAGAATTCAATTATCCACTTGTTGTATTGTTCCCTTTACTAGTAGGAAGTGACCTCCAATACATATATATATTTTATTAAATCATAGCTGTGTACAATAATGCAATTATGAGGTACAATGTGCTGGTTTTATATACAATTTGAAATACTTTCATCAAACTGGTTAACATAGCCTTCACCTCATTTTCTTAGTTATTGTGTTAAGACTTTTATATTCTACATCACCTATACATTCTCTTCTGCCTTTGTATACTACCCAGAACTGTTACTGAAGAAATTACAAGAGAAAGGCTGATTGTATCCTGCCATAGCTAAATTTAAAATTACTTTGGCAGAAAAATGTAATGGTTTTAGCAAGAGGCTTACAACTTCCTATTCAAGCAGGCTTTACAGTTCACTTACTTGTGTTCCATGGCACAGTGGAAAATTAAAAATTTATGTAAATCATAAATCTTTTGATCTTCATACCAAGATGATAGAAGAATGATATTTCATATTTTTCTTTTTGGGGGGGAGGAGTATGTGTGTATATATGTATATATATACACACATATATATAAAAGAATCTGGAAAATGCCCTATAAAATAATAAATTTATTTTTGGATCATCTTTACTTAAGTATCAAGACTGTACTGTTACATTATCTATTTTGTAACAGATTATCCCAAAACTTAGTGGCTTAAACCAGCATTCATCTATAGCAGTGGGTTTCAACCTTTTTTATCTCACAGCACAATTGAACATATAGTTAAACTTCCATGGCACACTTAAATTATGTTGATAAAAAAAGTATAAAAAGAATATACTTTAATATACTTTCTATATATTTGATCTTTCAAAAATAATTTAATTAGTGATCCTTTTTAAAATTCATTTTTATTATTTGGGATTCATTGAAGGTACAATGAATTAGGTTATACTGATTGCATTTGTTACTTTAAGTCCCTCTTATAATTGTGTCCCGCCCCCAAGAGATGTGCCACACACCATGAACCCCCATCTCCTACCCACCTCCCATCTACCAGCTCCCTCCTTCCCCTACCCTACATCTGGCATTAGATCATCTAATGATCTACATTGGATTTGATTGAGTACATTGAGTACATTGGATTCTTACTTGTATATGCCAATAACAGCCAAGATGAGTAGCTAATCAAGGACACAATTCTCTTCATAGTAGCTTAAAGAAAAAATACCTAGGAATATACATAACAAAGAGGTGAAGGACCTCTACAAAGAAAATTACAAAACCCTAAGAAAAAAAATAGCAGAAGATATTAACAAATGGAAGAACATAACATGCTCATGGCTAGGAAGAATCAACATTGTCAAAATCTCTATCGTTCCCAAAGCAATCTGCAGATTCAGTGCAGTCACCATTAAAACACCAATCTCATATTTTCAAGATTTGGAAAAAATAATTCTTCATTTTGTATGGAAACAGAAAAAAACTAATATAGCCAAGGCAATTCTTGGTAATAAAATCAAAGCCAGGGTTATCACCCTATCAGACTTTAGGCTATACTACAAGGCCATAGTAATCAAAACACATGGTGTAGGCACAAAAATAGAGACATTGACATTGGAAACAAATAGAAAATCATGAGACAGCCACCTGATAGTTGATAAACCAAACAAAAACATACACTGGGGGGAAGAATCCCTTTTCAATAAATGGTGTTGGGAGAACTGGATAACCACATGTAAAAGACTAAAACTGGACCCGACCTCTCACCAATTAAAAAAATTTACTCTCTCTGGATAAAAGGTTTAAATTTAAGGTGCCAAATGATAAAAACTGTAGAAAGGGAAAAGATTTTATGAAGAAGACCCCTTTGGCAATTGCAGCAACCCAAAAATAAACAAATGGGACATGACCAAGCTAAAAAGCTTTTGCACAATGAAGGGCACAACAGGTAAAGCAAACAGACAACTTTCAGAATGGGAGAAGACATTTACATCCTACAAATATGACAAAGGACCGATGCTTAGAATTAACAGAGAACTTATTCTACCAGAAAGCACCACACAATCCCATTTATAAGCAAGCAAGCAACATGAATAGAACCTTCTCTGAAGAAGACAGACAAATAGCCAATAAATATGAAAAAATGCTCATTGTCCCTAATCATCAGAGAAATGCCAGTCAAAAGCACCCTGAAATATCACCCCAGTGAGAATAGCCCATATCACAAGTCCCAAAGCTGCAGATGCTGGCATGGATGTGGAGAGAAGGGAATACTTTTGCTCTATTGGAGGGATTGCAGTGAAGTATGCAGAGTCCTCAAAGAGCTAGAAGTAGTTCATCCATTTGATTCAACAATCCCATTACTAAATATCTACCCAAAACCAAAAAATTATTTTAACCTAAGGACATTTGCACTAGAATGTTTATTGCAGCTCAATTCACAATTGCCAAGATGGAGAATCAACCCAAGTGCCCATCAACACATGAGTGAATTAATAAACTGTGGTATATGTTTACTATGGTATGCTATTCAGCCATAAAAGATGAGACTTTACATCTTTTGTATTAACCTGGATGGAGTAGAAGAAAAAGAATGGAAAAACAAGTATCCAGTATACAAAACCAATAGATAAACCACTACACTAAGAGAAAACACAATTAAATTCAAGTGGAGGGGAGGGGAGAGAAGGGAGAAAGGAAGATAGAGAGGGATTGGTGTGCTCTCACCTAATGGGCACAATGTAAGGGTATACAGCACACCCCCATGGGTGAGGGGCTCAACTACAACTTGGACTTTACCGAACAGAAAAAATGTAACCTAATTGTTTATACATATTAATCTGAAATTTTAAAACTCACAAATATAAAAAGCCAAATTTACTCTAAATTTAAGTGCTTTCACATTTGTGTATTTGAATCATTCATAGGCGTAAAGATTCTTCACATCTTACTCAAATCCTAGTTATTGAAATTTTTTCTTATGAGTCTTAGAAGTGGGCATAATAGTTTGGAAAGCCTCTGACCAGTGCTAGGGAGAATATGAAAATTGCCTTTGTAGTTTTGCCAATATTTTCATTTTAAGGATTTGAAACCTGGTGGGTTTTTAGTTCATGTAAAGAACTGGTATTGTCAGTTAGGGTAAAAATCCAGGCCTCCTAAATGTTGTATGGTGTTCTTTCTACTACAGCTTAATATCAGAACAAAAACAAAATCTTTGTAACAATATAAAAAGAATCACTATTTAAAAATCTAATAAATTATGGGATGATTATTTGTATTACGGCACATTCATCCCAAGAATTATTTAATAAGTTGAAGTTATACATGTAACTTTTCATATAAATTATAAATTCGTACAGTTAAACAACTTCACAAATAACTTAGAGGTCAACATTTAATGTACAAATTAATACTTAAACATGTTTAATAATTGCTTTAGAAATTCTAGATTGCTTAGCTTTTGGTTTATTGCAGTTGCTGGAACCTTTAGATGTGCACTACTTCTATTAATAGCTCTTGCCTGTTAAGGTTTTCATGTGTTTTGGCTAAGCTCTTTGTCTTGATTTTCTCATTTACTCCTTAACAACAATCATAAGCGGGAGGTATTCTCATGCGAAAGCTGACCTGAGAGATGTCATCAGCTTGGAAAAGGCTGCATGCACATCTAGTAAACAGGGCGGATTTTAAATCAAGACTGTTGATCCCAGAGTCTCTGCTTTACACGACTATGTTCTTTTATCACTATTTAAAATTTTGTAATATAGTAATTTGTAATAAATCTCATTTTGATTCTATTTGCTTTATTTTGTATTAATAATCATGTATCTTTTGCTTCATCTTTTTGTTGTTAATCATACATCTTTTGGGGGTTGAGTGCAATCTTTTGATTCTTGCATACAATATATAATGATCAAATTAGGATAATTAAGATATTCATCACTTTAAACATTTATATTTTCTTTATGTTTGAAACATTGCAATTCTTCTTTAAGCTATTTTGAACTCTCCCAATGTGTTTTGTTAACTATGCTCAACTATACTGTCAAACACTAGATCTTATTCCTTCTATATAACTATTTTTTTGTACCCATTAACCAACCTATTGTTAGAGACATCTTTCTTTCTTTCTTTCTTTCTTTTTTTGTTTTTATTTTTTTGAGGCAGAGTCGTACTTTCTTGCCTGGGCAGAGTGCTGTAATGTCATAGCTCACAGAAACCTCAAACTCTTGGGCTCAAGTGATCTTCTTGCCTCAGCTTCCTGAGTAGCTGGAATTATAAGCATCTGCCCGGCTATTTTTAGAGATGGAGTCTCCTTCCTTAGGCTGGTCTTGAACTCCTGAGCTCAAGCAGTTCACCCTCCTTGGCTTCCCAGAGTGCTAGGATTACAGATGTGAGTCACTACACCCTGCCTAGATATTTCTTTAAAGTGAGTTTGTTTAATGGGTCTCTTACTTCATTTTGAATTTAAATCCATGTCATCATATTTAGCGTGATTTTTGTTGCATCATTGACATTGATGAGGGTGCTGAAGCATCCTCCAGTCAAAAGTAGACCACTCCTTGTGATTCTTTTCCAGATTTATGTGGATTGCTTGCTAACTTATGGGGGTTTGTATTTTACGTTTAAATGTAGGAACTATTGAAGATAACCATTATGACTATTTTGTGTTGAGTACTGTAATGCAAAACATTTATGAACACCTTGCCAAATATACATTTGATACTCTATTGTTAACTATTTTAAACTGTGGATGATATTGTAATCCTTTGTCACCAGCTTTTCTTTTGAAAAATTTATGAAACTACATTTTCTCTCTTTCATATCTCTTTTTTTCTCTTTGCCTAAATATGGAATTAGATATATTAAGCTAAGTCTGTTTTATGGAATGCTAGTCATAGTGTCCTTTGTTAACTAGTTATAGATTTCACTTTTTAGGAGTACGTGAGTGATACAAAGTGATATAAAGGAGTATTTCAGGATATTTTCACAAGATAAATGCACATTTAGAGGAAGCAATCTGAAGTCTTTGTTCAAGAAGTGAAAGGATAATAGCTATTTTTAATATAGTTTAATAGATGCTATATTAAGAAAAGCTTTTTTTAATTGTAAAGAAAAATTTCACTTTTTGAGTTATGCTTTACCTTTGACTAAAATAATTTATAGTATTTGATACTTTATTTTTTTCATTAACAGTTTAAACTACCAAATCTGTTTTTTGTTTGTTTGTTTGTTTTTTTGTAGAGACAGAGTCTCACTTTGTCACCCTCAGTAGGTGCCATGGTATCACAGTGGTCACAGCAATCTCCGACTCCTGGGCTTTGGCAATTCTCTTGCCTCAGCCTCCCAAGTAGCTGGGACTACAGGTGCCTGCCACAACGCCCAGCTATTTTTTGGTGTAGTTTGGCTGGGGCTGGGTTTGAACCCACCACCCCCGGTATATGGAGCCAGCCCCCTACCAACTGAGCCCCAGGCGCCACCCTAAACTACCAAATCTTGCTATGATTTCATTGATCTGAGTACTTCATAGAATTTAATGGTTTTTCTAAAATGTAACCACCTATGAAGATGTTCCCTGTGAGTTAAAAATGATTAAATGACCAGCTAATTTGTAAGAGATGTTAGGATATGATTACCTCAGGTAATATCTGAAATTTTCTATATAAATTACACAGAAACTAACAAAACATAAAGATGGTTCCACTGATATAATGATAAAGTACTTTTAATTTATAATTGTAATGGTTTGTAGAACATTAGTTAATCCCAGTAATTATAGCAAAAATCATTTGAAAATAGTTGTGTGAAAACAGTCATTTGAAATATTTATTCAATAAATGTGAACTGTTGATTTACAGACATTGTCTTATTTAATTATCCTTGTAATAATTCTTTTAGTTGAGAATATTATTGTTCTAATTTTATAGATAAAATAACAGAGGTTTGTCCAAGGTAAGTAACCCATGAGGTCATGTAGGTAGAGCCAGGGCTCTAAACAAACCTTTTTGACTCTAGGTTCTGGATTCTTAGCTAGAAGACTAGATTATGGTGAACTGAGATTTAACACTAGAGCTCTAAATTACAATAAACCTTTCATGAAAGTCTTAACTTGTCAAATTGAATCCAAGTGTTTTGCTTCTGGGAAGTATATATTTTTACTAACCCTGCCAATTAAAATATAACTCCTTTAACTTTATCCCACTAATTCAGGATTTCTTTTTTTTTTTTTTTTTTTTTTTTTTTTGAGACAGAGCCTCAAGCTGTCACCCTGGATAGAGTGCTGTGGCATCACAGTTCACAGCAACCTCCAATTCCTGGGCTCAAGCAAGTCTCCTGCCTCTGCCTCCCAAGTAGCTGGGACTACAGGCATCTGCCACAACTCCTGGCCATTTTTTGGTTGTTTGGCGGGCCCAGGCTGGATTTGAACCCACAAGTTCAGGTGCACGTGGCTGGCGCCTTAGCCCGTTGAGCCACAGGCGCCGAGCCTATACCAGCCATTGTTATAGGCACCTGTGGTCCCAGCTATTTGGGAGGCTGAGGAAAGAGAATCACTTAAGCCCATGAGTTTGAGGTTGCTATGAGCTGTACTGCCATGGCACTCGGGGCAACGTTAAAACTCTGTCTTAAAAAAAAACCTGTATCACCAGGGCATTGTACCCAGAGTGAGACTCTGTCTCAAAAGAAAGAAGATGGGGATGAGCTTTGGCCTAACTGATATTTCTAAATCTCCCCACTGGGTCTTGGTAATATAATAGGATACTTAAAGGAAATACAAATTTTATTGGGAAGAGCAAGAGAGAGAAGTAGAAGTTGGGTACGAAACAACCATATCTGTGATAGGAGCGGAATCAATTCTAGCTCAACAAAATTAAGTAGGCTTTTCAAGAAAATGCAGATACAAATCATAATTTAAAGTAACATTGATGTAATTTCTTCCTATGAAATAGGTTTATGGTTTATGGCAACTGTTTTGTACTTTGGAGCTTCCTCTGATACCAATTTTGGCAGGTAAGTTATCATAACGATAAAGTACAGGCATTTCCAAGGAGAGTTCCTTAGTGTTTGGGATGACTGTTTTTCTCTCACTGAGAAGTAGGTCATGCTGCACTGGGGTGGTCCCAAGCCCACTGTTTCCCCTGTCTATAACAAGGAGGGGTGGACTGTGTCATCTTTTGGTCTGGAAGGACTAGAACATTCTGGCATCCCTGTTGTGGCTGTCTCTAATCCTGGTTTGCTGCCCTTGTAACCTGCCCAGCCTGCTGGAGCCCTGAGAACCACCCTGTGAGGACCAATGCAGAGCTTGCTTCTGCCTTCCACCCAGGTGCTGCTGGGTGTTGCACAGCCAGAAGCGACTCTCCCATAGCATGGAGAGCGACTCTCCAAGGCCAGGCTACAGCCGACAGCACAATCCCCACGCCCACTCCCACCTCACAGGCTCGCTCTGCCAATGCACCTATTTCCCTGTGGCCCTGGCAGGTCCTGTGTAAAGGCGGGAAGTTGGCCCCTCGTATTTACTAAGCAGGACTCACAAGTGCAGTGCACACAGGGTCTGATCTGACTTGAATCGCAGTGATGGAGAGCCACAGCATCCAGGTGAACAGAGCAGCCCTGGAGAGGACGTCCGCACTTCTGGGGGTAAGTTACCATTCCTGACTGTGCTTATTGTTTCTCCTTCACGAGGAACTATTCCCAGTGGAGAGAGTAGATCAGGCATCCTCAAACTTTTTAAACAGGGGGCCAATTCACTGTCCCTCAGACCGTTGGAGGGCCAGACTATAGTTAAAAAAAAAAACAACCTATGAACAAATTCCTATGCACACTGCACATATCTTATTTTGAAGTAAAAAACAAAACAGGAACAAATACAATTCACACCGCCACATGTGGCCCGCAGGCCGTAGTTTGAGGACCCCTGGAGTAGATTCTGCTTTTCTTCCTCTCCTCATCTGAAGCTGACACTGACCTCTGCTCCCTCTGACTCCTGCAGGGTAGCATGAGCCTTGACAGATTTAAGCAGCCCTGTATCGGGTGGCTCCTTGGGACCCTTCTCAAAAGTCAGGTTTTTCTTACAGGGACATTGCCCCCTGTGGTTTGGTGAAGGAATTCTTGAGTCTCTTGAAAAATAAATATACAGAGATGCATGAAAAAAATTCATAGAAATGTTCCACTTTGGGCGGTGCCTGTGGCTCAAAGGAATAGGGCGCCAGCCCCATATGCTGGAGGTGGTGGGTTCAAACCCAGCCCTGGCCAAAAACTGCAAAAAAAAAAAGAGAGAGAAAGAAAAGAAATGTTCCGCTTTAATCTTCTTAAAGGAAACTTTTGTATAACCATCACCTCGGTCAAAGCATGGGACTTCCAGAAGCCCAGTGTGCTTTCTTTCCCTGATAGAACCCCTTCCTGCTGCCAAAAGTAACTAGCATCCTGACTTGTGTAGCCATTTTCACAGTTGCTTTTCTTTATAGCTTTTCATCCTCAGTGTCTAAACCATGCAGTTGGGCTTTGCACTTGAACCGCTAGTAAATCAGTGGTTTGTGAGCCACTTGTCACCAGCCTGTCACTGGCTTTCCGTGTCTCCACTCCACCAGCATCAGTGCGTGTCCTCAGTGCTCAGCCCTCAGCATCTTCCCCTGTGGGCTGTGCCCCTTTGATGTCTCTGTCCCATGGCTGATAGGCACCTAGTGGTTCCCTGGAGGGTGTGGCCCCTGTTCCTGTGGAGCATGAGGTGGTGTGCGGAGTGCTCAGCTTCTTTCAGTAATGCGGAGTCTCACCAACCAGAATGCACACAGTGTTCTGTTCTTGCACATACTGCCTCCCCTGGCTGAATCAGACCTTTTTTTTTTTGAGACAGAGCCTCAAGCTATTACCCTGGATAGAGTGCTGTGGCATTCACAGCTCACAGCAACCTCCAATTCCTGGGCTCAAGCGAGTCTCTTGCCTCCGCCTCCCAAGTAGCTGGGACTACCAGTGCCCACCACAATGCCCGGCCGTTTTTTGGTTGTAGCC
>CAUYON010107261.1:0-45222 GCA_963573935.1 Arctocebus calabarensis
CTGAGCTGGCTAGGGCGCCAAATGTCCTGCATAGCCCTTATCTGCTTTTCACGTCTCATTCCACCACTAGTTCATTTGTTAACACTAGCCTTTCTGCTGTTTCTCAAACATACCAAGATATTACCCTTTCCATTTCTTTACTCTTGTGCCCTCTGGAAAGCCCTCCTTTACATCTTATAGCTCTCTTCTCATTCATATCTCTGCTGATAAATTGCCATCTTAGAGAAATTATCACCCCATCTGAAGTAGCCCCCTCACAGTGAGAGACCGGCTGTATCCTAAGTTATGTGGTGCTCAGAAGAAATAGGGATTCATATACAGAAAGCAAACTACCTGCAGATACTGCCTAACTGCGTATTTCACTCTTCCACAGTCTCTACAGGTGGGTGTATATAATTAGAAAGATGAACAGAGATTTTCATCCACTTTGAGGAAAAGCTGTTTAGTTGAAACTCCCAACTACAAATGTGAACTAATAAACCTAGGTTTGTTAGTCATTTGAGGAAAATTATACTATGGAAGAGAGGTACCAGATGTAGTTAGTCAGCACTAAAGGAAATAGTATAAACTGAAGGAGATTTTAAGGATAAACATTATTACTAACTTTAGAGGAAATAAGGTAAACAAGAAATGGAAATATTGAAATAAAAATTTGAATGGACTGAATAGAGGAATAACAAATTAAGTATAAAGACTGAGCTGAAAGAATTTCTAAAAATTCAGTGCAGAGGATGTCAGCAAACATGGCAGAGTAAGAATGCCTAAAAATTCTCTCTTCGACAAAAACTAGCAAAAATTGTCAACTTTTTCAGAATTCTAGAAATTAGGCATAGGGTTACAGCTATCTAGGAGCATTTATTCAAGAAAAACAGCTTAATCTTAGCAAAGACAGCAAACTTTGTGGCATTTTAACTTACTCTTTTCCCATACCTCCTTTCTAACTCCACAGTAGCCTTGAAAACTAATAGCATCTATGGCAGCAGTTCTCAACCTATGGGTCGTGACCCTATGTAACAATGAAAATATTTTATTTTATTATTATTATTATTTTTTATTTTTTTGAGATAGAGCCTCAAGCTATCACCCTGGATAGAGTGCTGTGGCATCACAGCTCACAACAACCTCTAGCTCCTGGGCTCAAGCCAGTCTCTTGCCTCCGCCTCCCAAGTAGCTGGGACTATAGGCGCCTGCCACAACGCCCGGCCATTTTTTGGTTGCAGCCCTCATTGTTGTTTGGCGGGCCCGGGCTGGATTCGAACCCGCCAACTAGGGTGTACGTGACTGGTGCCTTAGCCCGCTGAGCCACAGGCGCCGAGCCATGAAAATACATCCTACATGTCAGATATTTACATTACGATTCATTACAGTAGCAAAATTACAGTTTTGAAGTAGCAATGAAAATAATTTTATGGTTGGGAGTCACCACAACATGAGGAACTGTATTAAAGGGTCACAGCATTCGGAGGCATTAGGAAGGTTGAGAACCACTAATCTATGGTGAAGATCAGCCACTGGAAGGGGCAGAAGGAGTTTGGAGTGTCTTCAAAGCCCCGTTCACAGGCAGTTGTCATTATTTTACTTAGCTGTTCTTGAAAGGCCTCATTCACAGAACCATCTGTTCTTGACCTGACTTGGAGTTTACCCAGTAAAACTACCATTTTCCCACTGGAGTGTTCTTTGAAAACAGAGACAGTCATTGAACATCTTGAGTGCCTGTGACAATGAATAATCTTTAGGGTAAATAATAGGCTAACCAAAATGTTTAAAAGGAAAAGCTGGTAGATGAGATGTTTATAAAGGAATTTATAAAGTTCTGGCATATTTGGGGGAATCTGAAAGGCTATGTGCATGTGTAGAGCTGTGTATATGCTTAGGAAAGAACTTAAGAAGGCCCTAAGCTCTCAGTTCTGGTTGATCTTGAGGCTCTGTGCAAGCAGGAAGTGAAGGCTAAGGCAGAGTTGTAAACTTTGTGGCTAAGTGTGAAAGTGTAACCCTAACAGGTATACAAACCTGTTGGTATAGACTGGGACTTATTGGTTCCAGACATCTAAGAAAGTCTCTGTCCAGTCATTCCCTGAGCATTAACAGAGCAGAGACTTCAGTGGCCACATGACTTTACATAATTAGTTCAGAAAAGTCACTAAAAGAAACAAAGAACAACAATAAATAGTAACAACAACAAATACTGGGTACTCTGATTTTCAGAGTCATCACAATGCATATTAAAATGTCTAGTTTTCAACAGAATATTAAAAGACATCCCTCCCAAAAGAAACTACATACACCCCAATTAAGGATGTTCCATACAGAAAAGAAAGTAAAATATGGAAACTGTCCCTGAGGAAGAACAGACATTGGACTTACTAAGCAAAGACTCTAAATCAGCCATTTTAAATATGTTCAGAGAACTAAAGCATCTCCTTGGTTTGCCATACAGAATAACATGGACTGGATGTCTTTAAATAACAGAAAGTTATTTTCTTTCTTTCTTTCTTTTTTCTTTTCTTTTCTTTTTTTTTTTTTTTTGAGATAGAGCCTCAAGCTGTCACCCTGGATGGAGTTTCGTGGTATCACAGCTCACAGCAACCTCCAATTCCTGGGCTCAAGCGAGTCTCTTGTCTCTGCCTCCCAAGTAGCTGGGACTACAGGCGCCCGCCACAACGCCCGGCCATTTTTTATTTGGTTGCAGCTGTCATTGTTGTTTGGCAGGCCAGGGCTGGATTCGGACCCGCCAGCTCAGGTGTATGTGGCTGGTGCCTTAGCCCATTGAGCCACAGGCGCCGAGCCTGCATTACCATTTTTGCTCCAAACTAGTGAAGCACTACTGGTTGCACTGAAGAATCACCTGAGGAGGGCGGCACCTATGGCTCATCGAGTAGGGCTCTGGCCCCATATACTGAAGGTGTTGGGTTTAAGCTTGGCCTCGGCCGAACTGCAAAACAGGAAAATAGCCAGGCGTTGTGGCGTGTGCCGTGGTCCCAGCTACTCCGGAGGCTGAGGCAAGAGAATCGCCTAAGCCCACGAGTTGGAGGTTGCTGTGAGCTAAGTGATGCCACGGCACTCTACCCAGGGCGATAAAGTGAGACTCTGTCACTACAAAAAAAAAAAAAGAAAAAAAAAAAGAAACACCTGAGGAGGCTCGGTACCCATAGCACAGTGGTTACAGTGCCAGCTACATACACCAGGGGTGGCAGGTTCGAACCCAGTCCAGGCCTGCTAAACAACAGCTCCAAAAAAAATTAGCCAGGCGTTGTGGCAGGCGCCTATAGTCCCAGCTACTTGGGAGACTGAGGCAAGAGAATCACTTAAGCCCAAGAGTTTGAGGTTGCTGTGAGCTGTGACGCCACTGTACTCTACTGAGGGTCACAAAGTGAGACTCTGTCTCAAAAAATAAAAAAGAAGAAGAAGAATCACCTGAGGAGCTTTTACAAAATATTGATGTTGATGCCCAAATCTTCTGTAGGCAACTTTGATTTAATTGGTCTGGGGTGGGATCTGGCATTGATATATATATATATGTTTTTTTTTATTGAGACTTTTTTTTTTTTGAGACAGAGCCTCAAGCTGTCACCCTAGATAGAGTGCCATGGCATCACAGCTCACAGCAACCTCCAATTCCTGGGCTCAAGCGAGTCTCTTACCTCTGCCTCCCAAGTAGCTGGGACTACAGGCGCCCACCACAACGCCTGGCCATTTTTGGGTTGCAGCCATCATTGTTGTTTGGTGGGCCCAGGCTGGATTCGAACCCACCAGCTCAGGTGTACGTGGCTGGCGCCTTAGCCTGTTGAGCCACAGGGGCTGAGCTGAGATAGAGTTTCACTACGTTGCCCTGGTAGTGTGCTGTGCCATCACAGCTCACAGCAGCCTCAAACTCTTGGGCTTAAGTGATTCTCTTGCCTCAGCCTCCCAAGTAGCTAGGACTAAAGGCACCTGCCACAATGCCCGGCTATTTTTTGGTTGCAATTGTCATAGTTATTTAGCAGGCCTGGGCCGGGCATGAACCTGCCAGCCCCGGTGCATGTGGCTGGGGCCAATAACCATTGTGCTACAGGTGCTAAGCCTTTTTTTTTTCTTTTACAAGCTCCCAGGGTGATTTTAATGTGCAGCCAGGGTTGAGAAGCCTTTTTCTTCTTCTTTTTTTTTTTTTCAGAGTCTCACTATGTCACCCTCAGTAGAATGCTGTGGCATCATAGCTCACAGCAAGAGAAGTCATCTTCTAAAGACAGCCTGGTAGTGGTGCACAGGGAAAAAGCTGGCTTGCAGAAGAGCTTTACCTCTTTTGATGGTTTAATGGTAACAAGCTTGCTAACAATGTTTACTATGTAAGAAAGAGGGCCAGGTGTCTGGATTAGCAGAAAAACTGATTTCCTTGCAAGACATGCTAACATTTAGTATTGACAGGATATAATCCTAGAATCTCTCAGAAGGACTGTAAAGCTATCTCAGGCAGGCATCTAATCCATTCCCCTGGATTAAATGGGGCTGGAGAGTGAGATATACATAGATTGGTAACATTTTTTTAAAGAAGAAAAAATAATGGGAAACCAGAATGGCAAAAAGATCGGATTTACCCTTAGGGGAAAAAATAGTTCCCACTATTCCAGTAGAAATCAGAGCACCTGCCCTCCCACAGTCCCTTCTCTGAGGGTTCCTGGAAGGTGTCATCCTCTAGGGATTACTGAAGGCTGCATGTGCCTGTTGGTGGCAGCAACAGCTTTTCCTGCAAGGGATGGGTCAGTGAACACCGATGTTCTGGGGACAAGTGGGAATTTCAATGTATATTTTATAGGTAGCTGGTTCTTTTTATGACGTCCAAAGCCTATGCATTAAAACTAACCCTCTCACTGGCTTCACTGCCTTTTTGTCTCTTCTGCGCTACATGAAGTCACTGGGGCAAGGCCCAGTTTTCCTGACAGCTGCCAGTAAGCTCATGCTCTCACTTTTTCCAGTAGTCTCAGTCTGATTTGATGGATATACCGGGACTGATGACACATCAGCATGGGATTCTTTCTTTTGCTTCTTGAGTAATTGTCCTATTAACAGCTGTCCCAGGCAAAGAGGAGGGGGAATGTCTGGGGAAGGAAGAAGGGTGGCTTCCTGGGTGAAGAAAGACACACCCTGGGTTTTACAAGGTTAATCAGCAGGTCTGGAAAGGTCTGCACCTGCTCAGGCTTGATCTGGAACTCTAGATTGAGTGGAAGACAGTCTGTCTCCGCCCCCTACTATGGGTATCAAATATCCTGGGCGCCTACACTCTGCCAGGCCTGCTGTTGCAATTCAAGATTGTCTTTCTGCTTGTATTCTCCTCAGCCCTTGCAACTCTTTTACCCTTTTTCATCTTACTTTTGTAAAATTGCTAAGCAAGAAATTTTTCTAACTACTCCCTAGTCATTCTTTAACACAATACACTTCCTGATCAGTCTCTTTCATTTTATATTCAACTAATTTTTATGCATATTTATATATCAAACCTGAAGTTCAGAGGCAAAAGAAAATGAATAGGATAGGGTGGCTCCTGTGGCTCGGCGAGTAGGGCGCCGGCCCCATATACCGAAGGTGGCGGGTTCAAGCCCGGCCTCGGCCGAACTGCAAAACAAAAAAATAGCCGGGCGCTGTGGCGGGTGCTTGTAGTCCCAGCTACTAGGGAGGCTGAGGCAAGAGAATCGCTTAAGCCCAAGAGCTGGAGGTTGCTGTGAGCAGTGTGACGCCACGGCACTCTACCCAGGGCGATAAAGTGAGACTCTATGTCTCTACAAAAAAAAAAAAAATACACCCTTAGGCATTCTTTCTGTGCTCCTATGTGGCTCATTTTTTGAAAGCAGCAGAGTGAGGTTTGTAAGACCAGTCAGCCTGGGATTCATGGTTCTTTTCCACCTTTTTAATATAATGGTCAACCAAAGTCTTCACGTTACCTTCAGGAAAGTTTGGAATATATTCACATTTATTCATGGTTTCACTCTAGCCAAATTTTTGGTATTTCGCTTTTTAAAACTTTTCTTATACCTCAGGATTCTTATTTATTTAATCATTTCCCCCCCTTATTTTTATCTGGATATCTTTAAGTTTGTCTGCATTCTCATGGTACTGATGTACTCAAAAACAGTGACATTTTCAAAGAACAGATGCTTAAAGACTGAGATTACAATGCAGTGCTTTTATTTGTTAAAGCTACACGTATTTTCATTTTTTCAATAGATATTAAGAGAGTTCACTCTAGTTCAAGATACTGCGTTAAATAGACAATGTGGATATAATGGGAAGGAGAAAGAGATAGGATTTCTAATCATGGTACAACACCTGTAGTAGGTGAAATAGACCTTCAAAAACAGTTTGCCATGTACATATAAGAATACAAAGTATTTTACGTTGAGGAGGGAAAGGACATGATGCATGTACTGTCCTACTGGGACCAAACGTGGTTCTGCCTTAAGGCACCAATTCTCCATTTAGGGCTTACTGTATGTATAATATTGTTGCAAGATTTCTTTAAATGTAACAGAAAAGACATGATTATTGCCTTGTGTGGAGTTACTAAGAGCTTCTGAGAGCTTATGCCCACCCAAATGTTTTTTGCATACTTACATGAAGTAGGCATACATGTCTTTAGAGCTTATTGCCATTTTTTATTGATTAGTCATGAAATGCTAAGTGAAAAGAAATCTTTCTAAGCCACTTTCCCATATTGCCTGTTTGCCATTCTCTCAGTTCCACCTAAAAAGATACTTTGGAGGGGCAAGTGCTTGTGCCTGGATTGGATTTATCACAGTCTAAGGTTCATGCACTACATAGTTCAGAGGAAAGAGTGCGGTGACTGTAGCTTAGAGAATTTGGGGTTTCTCAGGGAGCATTGGTAGCTATGTTGGGGGTGGATGAGGTAAAGTGCTAGGAGACTAGTCCAAGCACTGGCATGGAGCTATCGTGTATAAGAAATTAAGGTATGGAGGTGCGAAGGCTGAGTAATTAGATTAGCCTATGTAAGGCTCTTGCTCAGGATGAGGACAGTGAGAGAAAAGGTCAGAGAGGGTGAGTAGGAATGCGAATTACGACATTCACATCAATTTTCAATTGCCAATAGGGTTGGCAAAACTTAATGCTCATAGTTATACTCTATAGATTGATATTTCTTTTTTAATCTTTTCTATTATTAGATGAAACCATATGGGATTTGAAATAACGGTTTTAGTTAGTAATCTACAAACACAACAAAATTGTTATTTCCAGACTTCCTATTTTTGATACATATATAAGATCAGTTGTTGAGTCCTTCCATTTTCTCTCCAATTATCTCTCTGGTACCAAGAAAAATCTGGATTTTTTTTTTTTAAGTTTTCTGTTTTTGTTGTTTGCTTCTTTAGCTGTTGAAGAAACCAGGCATACATCCTGTCACTTAAATTATCTGAAGGTAGAAGACATTTCTTTTTACAAATGAACTAAAATGTACGAATTATAAAAACCTCTTGCAGAATTTAGTAAATTTATAATCAGTTTAAACCTTTTCTCTATCTTACTGGCCAATATAAAAATATGAGGTGCAAGTTCCACATACCGGTGGTATTCTGTTGCCTGTTCAGTAACAAATCTCTGTGGTATTCTTTGTAATAGTAAAGAGAGATTTAATAAGTACTATTGAGGCTCGGCGCCTGTGGCTCAGCGGGCTAAGGTGCCAGCCACATACACCTGAGCTGGTGGGTTCGAATCCAGCCTGGGCCCGCCAAACAACAATGACGGCTGCAACCAAAAAATGGCCGGGTGTTGTGGGCGCCTGTAGTCCCAGCTGCTTGGGAGGCGGAGGCAAGAGACTCGCTTGAGCCCAGGAATTGGAGGTTACTGTGAGCTGTGATGCCACTGCACTCTATCCAGGGTGACAGCTTGAGGCGCTGTCTCAAAAAAAAAAGTACTATTGAATGTTTAAGGAAGGGATGAAAGAAGGGAGGGAAGAAACACATGCTCTGTTATACTTATCTAGAAAGATACATATATGGGTTCTTTGTGAGGACTGAAGCGAATTGGAGTGAGTATTCATTAGATTTATTTGTAGGTGACTGAAAATTTCTCAGTATAGTGGGAGTTCTGTTTGAAATATGCCCTAGTGTTAGTGTGAATTGCCTAGCAAATTAAATTAAATTAAATTAAATTGCAGTCTTTAATTCTTTAATATTTCATAGCAAATGTTACTCTGCCCACACACCCTTGATATTTGTTACAGACCTGGAAACATATGCTCCTGGTAGAATCATTTTCTTCCTGACACATAGCCTGTTCTGCTCCTCAGATAATACGCAGCTGCCAGTGGGTGAAAATATCAATGCAGTTTTAAGTATAAAATAACATCTTTAAACATTACTGTTTTAGAGGAAAAAAACAAGTTAAATGGAAATGACATTTTTATTTATCTATGTAGGGCTCAATATCTGTGAAAGTGAATAATCTTTAACTTCAAAAATCTGCTGTTAAAAACAAGTAGCTATTGATTACTTTAGAAAAGCATTTTGCAGGAAGAAGAGAGTACTATACAATTTATAACTATAAGTAGAACTTAATACTTTTTTTGAGATTTTATTCTTTTTTTTTTTTTTTTTGATTCCTGGTTTCCTTGATCATGAGCTTACATTTTAATTAGGAAAACAGGATCTTGAAAATATATGATGAGCAAAGTCTTAGGATAGCCTTGGATTTATTTTATATCGTAACAGCTAAGACTTCAACTGAAAACATAAATATACCACTGGACCTTTTAATATTTAGTGACATTTAATCTCTTTATCTGTACATTGACTCTAATTCTCTTGGTATTCCTAGTGGCAACTGTTTAGTGCTCAATGATTGTTTGCATTGTTGTGTACAGCAAAAACGTTTTTGCAGCTTTGTAGGTAAGTTACCAATTCACCAACGCCATGAAATCCTGTCCAACTTTCCTGCAGAAGACTTGGCTACTTTCCTTTGTGTTTCTTAGGACTGCTCTTTATAAAGGCTATCACAGAACTTATAATATTTTATAATGCACTAGTAATTTCTTTATCTTTCTTAGCTCGTGTCTTCTTGAGTGCTAAAGCATTTCTAATTCTCTTTCTAGAGATAGTGCTGAAGCAAGGAAGCAGCACGTATTTGTTGAAAATTTAATATTTGTGCTATGAATAAACTTTTGTGCAACTCTAGGAATTTCTTAGCAAATGCTGTTTGGATTGCTTAAATAACAGTCCTCACCTTAGACAGATGAACAATTATTTCTGTTTTGGAAACTCAGAGTACCTCTTGTGTACTATTTAAAAATATGTCTCAAATTCTCTCTTAGTCTTATTTAACTATAACCCTTCATTTTAATTATTTGAGGTCCTTGAGGGCAGTATTTGTATATAATTTATTTACACATTTCTTGAAATGCTTAAAGCTATACCAGGTATGTAGAAGATGGCCAATATGTATTTGTTGGAATTATTATAATGCAACCATTTGTACAGAGTATTTGGTACTACATTTGACTCTTGCTTCCCAAGAGCTGTTTTCTTTTTGAGCATCTGAACTGACTTTGGTTAATATACTAGTAAGGTATTTTTGCAGACTTAGGTAAAAAGAATTCAGAGATCCCTTTTGAAATAGGATCCCATACCTCCTTTATTTAGAAACTTGTGTATGGAGGGACAAGTAAGCTATCGCTTTCTCTGGGAATGTAGGCAAACTGTCAGTGGCTTCTATATTGAAAGGCCCTGAGATGAAAGGCTAGTTGTTGAGCTGTACCTGAAGCACCATCATCCTCCCTTTCTTGACTTCCCTTGGGAAAGCAACTATGTAAATAAACTATTTCCTCAGATGAGTGATTGATAAAGACAGGTGAACGTGTAGCCATTTCTTCCCTATTAAGTGTGGGAATGTTTTTTTATACTACTCTTAAATCTTTGAGTCATTTATCTGAAAATTGAATATTGTGGAAGAAATACAAACACAGAAGTTGCTCATGGATTTATAATCAATTTCCATCATTTCCTCCCTACAAGAACTTGAGCAAGGTTACAAACCTGGTGGTTTCAGTCTCCTTCTTGTCTAAATTAGAAAACGTTATCTACCTCTTTGGTTGTTTTGATTATCAAATGAGTCCATGTATATGCAGTATATATTAATGTTACTTATATGTTTTGCTTTAATGCTAACTTCTTAATATTCAGTGATGTAAATGATCTCAAAGTCAGGATCATGAATACAGTCCAAAATTCCTATAAAACATAAATAGATTTAAGGACATATTAGCATATTTGGATATTGATTATGTACCACTCATCACACCCACAAACTGGAAGAGTTATACAAAAAAATCTGTATGGCACTGGCAGTTTAAGAATGAACAAAGAGGATAAAGATTTTTTTGAGATTTGCAGAGTAATAAGAAACATAGGGGAAGTGTGTTAGCAATCAGAAAAATAAACTATTGTTTCTACTATTTTATTGATAGCAATCAGAAAAATGAACTGGATGATTTGAAAATAAGCCATGTGGTGGGAGAATTATGATAGCAATGAGGGGTGAATCAATGTAAAATTAAAACTCCTAAGCTTGACTAAACCTTAATATACCCATGTTTTTAGACAGAAAATAATTCAGTTGTCTACTTTCTTTTAAAAATTTCACAGTGGTCAATTTGTCTGTCAGTAGATATAAAGCCACCTGAAACTGAAAGTTATTCAATGAGGCTTCAAAATAAAGGCTTCTTCAATATTTGTGTCATTGTACTATCTTATCATTAAGATAACCTTTTAGTCCTTCCTTAGGAAACTTAAAAAATTGAATCTCAATGTACTGAGTTTTTATACTAGAATGAATGGTATTAGAGCACATTTCTGATGAGGATAATGACCACTGGCAGTGCTTTTGGCCTCCTTAGAGGAATAAAATGCTGAGAGTTACAAGCAGAAAATAAAATTGGTCAATAAAATAAAAAAAAATTAGAAGCTAAAGAGTAGTTTTAAGTAGGACTTTTTTTTTTTTTTTTTTTTTTTTGTAGAGACAGAGTCTCACTTTATCGCCCTGGGTAGAGTGCTGTGGCGTCACACAGCTCACAGCAACCTCCACCTCCTGGGCTTAAGCGATTCTCTTGCCTCAGCCTCCCTAGTAGCTGGGACTACAGGCACCCGCCACAGCGCCCAGCTATTTTTTAGTTTTGCAATTCGGCCGAGGCCGGGCTTGAACTCGCCACCTTCGGTATATGGGGCCGGCGCCCTACTCGCTGAGCCATAGGAGCCGCTCCCTGTTCATCAAATTTAGTGCACATGTCAAATGGAAGGAGCTATAGAAAGAAGGAATTATAGCAAGCTGTGAAAATTATACCACATACGAAATTTTAAGTCATATAAATGTTAAGAACATAGGTAAAAGGTGTTCATTTTAAATGAGGTTTTATTGGTAAACAAATATTCAAAATTCACATTTGTGATTTACTTGTTTTGTAAATTAATAATAAAAATATTATTTACTATTCATCAAATTGAAAGTTGACAAGTAGATTGATAAAGTCCGCGCCTGTGGCTCAAAGGAGTAGGGCGCCGGCCCCATATGCCAGAGGTAGTGGGTTCAAACCCAGTCCCCGCAAAAAAAAAGATAAGCCTTAAGTTTATAAAAATGGCATGTGCTGAAAATGCTAATCCTTGTATAAGTCATGAACTGAAAAATTTTTCTCTAAAATTATTTTCTTTTACAAGTATTACGGATAATATTTGGTAAAGCTTCCTGTAAGCTATTCTAGACAGCTGATAGAAATATTTGAATGACCAAGATAGTAGATTTTAACTAATAATTTCAGTCTAAATGTAGACTGTTGGACTAGTATATAATTATTTCACAAAATGCATAATCACGACTGCCAATTTTTCCATGACTAACTATACCCTGCCAGATGTTTCTTAGGTTCTGCTGAGTCACTTTTTTTCCAGGACTCTGTGTTCCCACTAACTTTTAATTCCTGCTGGCTTTTTTTTTCATATTTTGCCTTTTACCTGAATTTTGCCTAAAATAGTTTCAATGCTCTTTTTACCATTTCATATGCATATGGTAGGATTTATAAATCAATTACTCTTAATTTTACTTGTTATCGTAAATCTTAACCTGTCTCTTTTGAGGGGAGATAATTTTGAAGAATTTATTCTATAAAAGTCAGTAAGCTGGCTTGGCGCCTGTGGCTCAAAGGGCTAAGGCGCCAGCCATGTACACCTGAGCTGGTGAGTTCGAATCGAGCCCAGGCCCGCCAAACAACAATGATAGCTGCAATCAAAAAATGACTGGGCATTGTGGCAGATGCCTGTTGTCCCAGCTACTTGGGAGGCAGAGGCAGGAGACTCACTTGAGCTCAGCAACTGGAGGTGCCATGAGCTGTGATGCCTTGGCACTCTATCCAGGGTGACAGCTTGAGGCTGTGTCTCAAAAAAAAAAAGTCAGTAAGCTTTTATTTGCACAAAAAAGCTATCTACAACCTCATCACATGTGTGAGCATATTCTGAATCACCTTAGCAAAATGCTAACCAGTTCCCAAACTTCTGCCTTTGTTTTCTGCTCTTCAGCTAGCTCTCCTCCTGATTAGATTTTTGGGGGGCAGCAAAGATGGTTAATCACTGGTTAGACAGTGGTGCCTTTCAATTCATGATGGGTTTTTATTTACCTTCCAATCTGAGCATTATAGAACACTGCCTCTAGAAGGAAAATTTTCAGTGACAGATTTCATCTCTGGAACATCAATGAAAATATTTGGCTGCGTGCATTGTTTCATAAAATATTCATTGATTCAAATGTATCAACTGCCTACTACGGTCTGGTAATTATGCAAAGGGTAAGAGATGTAAACAAAAACCTAGTTCCTATTCCCCTACGGAGTTCTTATGAGGAAGACAGACAAGTAAACACACAATTCAAAGTAAGTGAAGTTCTCAGTGAAATTGAGTGGGTGAAATTGGCAGCAAGAACTACAAAAGTACAGAGGAAGGGCTGAAACATTGCCCAGTCATTTTCAGAGTCCTCTTTAACCACATTTCATCACTGGTTATGCAAAAGGAGCTCAGACCCTCTGTATGTTTCCCTGCATGCCTGTTTCAAGGACTCAGTGTTGGATATTTCAGCCTAACAAGGAGTTCTGCAAATGGCAAGTGTTTTCTACACCAACTGCAGAACATTACTGAGAGCCTATGGATGGAGAAATTAATCACTCACTCAATGGGCTTATGACCCAATCCCACCTGCATTCATTGAGGATAGGAGGAAGCAGGGCCATCAAAGGAAAGCCCAGAGATTGAAAGATCAGATGTGCGTTGATTGGTTAGGCAAGCCAGTTCACTCAGGCCGGCTGGCCAGAGGATGCAAAACGATGTCTGTGAGATCCTCTCCAACCCTCTGATGCCCTAAAATATAATTGAAAAGAGACTGATCAAACCAGTGAGATCATTATAGTTTACTAACTTTCTGAACTCAGAGCCACCAAGATACATCATGGAGGAAGAAACTTTGTCACCACTGAGCTTGACTATTGACGGGAGTGAAAATACTGTGTAAGGTGAGGGAATGATTTTAACAATCAATTTGTTCCTGTGTAATAAATACCAATTTATATGGAATTTTAGAAATGTACTTTCAATGGTGCCAAATAGCAGTTGATCTGTAAAAATCTTCTGGGCACAATTTGATTGGTTAGGGGAGAAAAAAAACAACAAACCTTTGCTGTGAAATATTATTTACCCCTGGGGCCAGTTTTCTTCCTCCTCCTTTTGAAAATAGTAACGCTTTCTGAATTTTTCAAAGCTTGAAAAATGTCATCTATAGTTACTCAAAAACCTATGCAAACACCCAACAAATTCCTCTCTTCTCTGCTTGACAGTTTTAAGTAGACGTGCAAAAGAAATATTCATCTAATTTTCAACACTTAAGGCAAGTTTTATGTCATAATCTAATGGGGAACATATTATTCTTATCAAATGGCTGATCTTGACATTGTTTAAATCCCTGTGTGATTTCAGGCCATTCAGTAACTCCACGTGGTACTAACTGCTCTGTACAGGTACCAACAATTTCTTGGGTCGTCTAATAACTTGATTGACTATTTCTCTTTAGCTAACTAACTTCAACTCACAGAACAAAGAATCACATCCCAGGTGGGGCTGAAGATCTGTTAGGAAAAATGACTCAGGCAGGAGACTGCAAAAAAAGGACGATACAACTTAGCTCTGCAAATAGGAACTTTGGGGGGTTTAGAGATGGCCAAGAGCTCGGAGAAGAAACCGGGCAACTTTCAGCTTCTAGGAAGGAAGGACTAAACGGGCTAACCCCGGACGTGCTATTTCAGTTCAGCCAAAGGGAGAAAATAATTTGGCAAGTTTTACTTATTTAAAATTATTGTAATGCTTTGACTCAGCAGGCTATATGGAAGGTGTCTATAGACTAAAACGCAAGGCTGACTTTCCTAGTAGAAAAGTGGGAGAGAGGAAACAAACTCTTCTCCCCTTAGGAACAGTTGTTCTCCCACTTCTCCAATCGTGTCTGACAGGCGACCAGAGAATAAGAATGAACTATGACGGGAGATACTTAGACCCGGCCCAGGCTCAACAGGGTAAGAGCTAACATCTCCTGCCTGACAACTTCACAGCAAAGCCCAGAAGGACAAGCGGGGGCGGGAGGGGGGAGTCAGAGAAACCAAAGCTTACAACCAGTGGCAAAGAAGTCTGATTACATTTTTTAATTTCATTTTTGGTTTCTCTGCATTTGGGGTGGAACTCACTCAGTCCCACAGATGTCTTCCTCAATGTGAGAACCATCCTTTCTGAAACCACAGGGCTGCAGATGTCAGGCTGGAATTCTCCCAGCGGCACACTGCCAGATGTGAGGCTGCTCCTCTGTCACTACCCTCGGTCGCCCCCGGGCGGTGCCTGAGCCAACTGACCTTCAGACTTGTGGGCCCTTCAGATCCGTGGCCGACCTGCGCGGGCACCGCCTCTGCACAGGCGAGCGCGCGAGGGGCCTGGGTGACCGGCGACTATCCTGCCCCGCGGGGTAGAGGAGGGGGCCGTGGCTGGGAGAGGGTCCCTACCCCCGCACCCCACACAGCTACGTAGCTGCAGATCGTGACCTGAGCCTCAGCCCCAGGTGGGCAAAGTGCTCGCAAACGCCCTTCGCTGCCCGAGGCGGGCCCGGAGACCACTTTCTACTGGACGTAAACGCTGCCGCTCCCACCTGCCGGCCAGCGCTTCGTCAGCAAGTGGGGAGGGCAGAACCCCTTCCCTCCAACTGAGAACTCATTCCCGCGCCTCTGTCTTCTGCACAGATCTGCCGCCCACCTAGGCCGAACGTCGCGGTCGCCGATTTCGGTGGCCGGGAACACCTGGGCTCCGCAGCACCTGGCCTGCCTGCGGCCCGCGGGCAGCTCGGCGCCCCGCGGCGGGGTTGAATCACGGGTGAGTCACCCCTTGCAGGGTCCCGGAGTTTCCTACCCGAGGAGGCGGGGCAGGGGTGTGGAATCGCCGGGGCCGCCCACCGCGACGGCCAGTGACCCGGGCCAGGGGCGGGGAGTCGGGCGGAGCGGCCGGCGGGGGCGGGCACCGGGGCCGACCCGGGCGCGGGCGGCCGCGGGCCTTTATAGCGCGTCGGGCACGGGCTCCCCCAGACAACGCGCTCCCCGCGCCCCATCCCGCTCTCCGGCCAACCCAGGGTCCCTGCCGTCCTATCTCCCTCGCCTCCAGGGTACAGGGGAAGCCACCCGACCTCGCCGCCAGCCCTTGGACATGGAGAGCCCAGCCTGGCCCCGGGTCCCGCGCCCCCAGACCGGCGGTGCTCGGGCGCTCCTGCTCGGCTATGTCCTCCTGCAGGTGGTCCGCGCTTCAGGTGAGTAGCACCGCCCCTCGAGGTCCTGGGCGCGCTGCCCGCAGGCGGGAGGGGACAGTCCTGGCTGGTGGCGGGCTCGCCCTGAGTCCCCGGGGCGCTCTGCGGGATTCGGCTCACCCAGCCTTGTTTGAATGAACTCGGGCCTCGGGGAGCGCCTGCAGGAGTTGCACCGAGCAGCCGGGCCCCAGACCCGGCTGCCCCTTCTGCTGGAGATGTGTGCTCCGGGCGGCCTTTGTTGTTGCATAAGCGGATTTTTGGCTCCTGCTTTAACTTGAAGGAAGGAATTTCCCAGTGAGTTGCGACCTTGAAGGTGATGGGACCCTATAGGCCCGCTTCTGCATAGGTCAGCGCGCGAAGGTTTCGATATCACCTTTCATTGTATGTGCACCTCGCGTGATAAAGAGCGGCCTCAGGCTTGTCTTGGTTGTCTTTGTTTTACCTTTGGGCGCAGGGAATCCTTGCTTGGGTAGGAGCAGGTACGCACTGTGCTGTGTGCCTGGCGTTCAGTGTTTGGGGCTGGGCAGAGACCGGGGCCTGCCTCTTATTGACAAAGCACATCTTGGTGACAAATGCCCATGGAGTGCTTGGGGCGGCGTGATGGCCACACATCCAGCTTGGTCTCTATGAATGTCTCCGTGTGGCGGCATTTCAGCTAAAAACGGGAAAAGTCGGATTTGGCTCATTTGTATGAAATCCTAACTTTCATAATTTATTGAAAACCATTCCTACTTGGCCTTCCTCGTGGGTTGAACCCGAGTCTTGGACTTCCCCAGGGGGCCTGAACACGTTGAAAATGATGGCTCTGGGCTGTGTTTCCTGGTCAAGTTACGACAGGGCTTTCCCCATGAATACTTTCAAATGTGGATTTCAAAATACCCCTGCCAGTTTCTATGGATTATGATAAGGTGGATCTTGCCATGAGGAAATTTGGTTCTAGAAAAAAAATTAGAAAATGTTTCTCTCAATAATTGAGTAAATGAAGGTTTTGTGGTTAAAAACAAATCTGAAGTTTATGGTGAAGAGAGGGTGGGAAGGTTTTACATCACCAACTCAAAATCGTACGCTGAGAAGTGCACGTAATAATAGATGTTTCTCTGTTGTTTAAAGGCACTACAGAGACAGTGGTAGCATATAATTTAACTTGGAAATCAACTAATTTCAAGACAATTTTGGAGTGGGAACCCAAACCCATCAAACATGTCTACACTCTTCAGATAAGGTAAGCAAGGTACAGACAAAGAAAAATTAAGGTTTTTGATGTTTCTACTCTCCTAAGCTGAAAACAAATGTCTTAAAAGCTGCTATTTTCCATGAGACTATTTAACAGAAGACAAAGAAGAGGACTTTTGTGGTAATATACTGGCCAGTGTTATACTTTATCAAGCTTACAACATTTCTGGATCTTAAGCTGATAGAATGTTTTAATTGTTTTTGGAAATGATGGGAAAAGTCAGAAGCTTGGTGTTAGCGGTGGAGAGGTGAACCTTCTTAAGTTGGCCCTGCAGCATGTTACTGGATCAGTGATAGATTAATCTCATCTAAGTATAAATGTCTTCTTCTTTTCCAGTCTAGACTGTGAGCCATGCCTAACAAGTTAGGGAAAAGGTGGGGAGGAATTCCGGTGTATGCATTGCCCTTAAGCAGTGTTTGATTCATTAATCTTTGGACTCTGAATCCAAATTTGGTAGCCCACATGATCTCCGTGGAGGAGGCCAAATGCGTGAGTCACTGAGCTGCGCAGATATACCTGGCAGTCTGCACCCTCCGCTCGCCAGACTCTACCTACGATCGGCAGCTCTCGCTAAGAGCCAGGAACCAGCACATACAAAATCTAAAGGTTCTGTCTTCCTTAATGGCTTTCACCATGTTCTTGGCAAACTTTTGGTTTCTGAAACGTTCTAGGTATTAGATCAGTCTTTTAGATGGATGTTCTTGTTTTCACAATGAACTTCATGAGGACTCCTGCCAAACCAACAGGGAGGAAATATATAATATGGAGAGAGAGAGAGAAATTTCCTAACTTGAGATGATTACTACGATTATGGTCATACTTGTCAATTCAGATGCCATTGACTGAGAATTAGGAAGTAATGTCTCTGATACAGACATGAAGTTTACCTTAGTAAACCCTGTCCTCCTAGATAGTGGAAGTTAGATCTGGGGTGGAATGCTTACCTCCTAAATATATTCAATCTTATGTTTGAAGGACGTGTGGGACTTCGTTATGATATATCTGATTTTTAAACATAAGCCACTGTTAACCCTGAATTCTCAGACTTTATAAGGCTGCCATTATTTAACAAGAACAGGGGCCTAATCCGCAAACATCAGACTCACAGGGCTACAGCTCGGGGTGCCTGCAGATGTCGGCAGGACCGTCTTCCCACATTCCTGCTGCTCTGCTACAGTCCCAGGAGCAGGTCCATCAGCCTCGCATTCTTCTCTTGCCTGCCCCAGGGGTAAATGGGATTAAAAGAACGAGCAGCAGTCTTTTGAAGGCTAGGAAACTTGCCCTGGGAAGTAAGGGATTTATTCATGACTGCCCTGATATTGAGTGCCTGTGCCAGGTCTGGAACTGAGAGCCCCGTGGTACCCCACACCACCACCTCCTCAGGTGGCTCTCCCTTGATCGAATGGGAGGCCCCAAGCTAGGAGAAGGAAGGAAAGCCTTGCTGACCGCATCTCCTCTGTGGGCTTCCTTCGCTAGAGGGAGCCTCTCCAGCCACTGCCCTCACTGCTGAACTCTGGCTATAGCCACAGGGGCATCATTGCCCTGCTGAAGCCCCCCCCTGAAGCTCCGGCTACGTTTTTTCCCCTTTGCAAAAATGTTTTGGTGGTGGTTAAGGAATATCATCTGTAATACTGATTCCATGGGAATGTTCGGAATTCTAAAGCTGAATCTATAAGCTTCTAGAATTCAACCTACAACTAAATAAATTGATGACAATCTGTATTCTGCAGGAATTATTTAGGAACTCGAGGGGACTTTAATTATTTTCAAACCAGGGGACTTTGCAATACCTAGAAGAACCTCAAAGGCTTTCAAAGTGTTAATGCTGCTGCTGGCCTTCTGAAGATTTTACTACGGAATTGCCCGGTAATTGCCGGTTTGCACGATTTATTACTTACAGTGATACTGTATACTGTGCTAAATTTTGGCATGGAGTACATTGCCCGCTTGTGAGATGGGAGGAACCAAATCCTGTATCTCTCAGATGGTACGCAGCTGCAGAGGCCCACGGAGTCCTCCTGGTATCTGAACAGCTGTTTGCCACAGTGATGAAAAGGAATCATCATGTTCTCATTTGCTTTTTGACACAGAAATGATGTGATGTATTTTGCTCATTTGGGGGCCAAAACAGCCTCTCTACTTTTATTGGAATTACAAAACTAAAATATAAGAAGCCTACATATATATATATATATATATATATATATTTTTTTTTTTTTTTTTTTAAGGTTCTCAGACTTTTATTAAAAGTAAGGAGTTCAAGATTCTGTGTTAAATAGATAGGACCAATCACAGGCAAAGTAAAACTTGTCAAAAACTAGATTCAATTTTCCTCTGAAGAAGCCAATATATTTCAATATCCATCTTAGCTTGTGCATTTTAGGATGAATAATGTGCTTACTTAAATCAGCCTTGTTATTTAGTTCAAAATTATAAATAATACATATTATTGGCTGTTATGTATGGGTTGGGAGAATTGAATTCCTCTGGTGACTTGTTTACCCCTGATGATGTGTGAATTCAACCTGTAAATGCAAACTAATGCAACCTGTAAATGCAGGCCCTAGAGCCGGCTGCTTGGTGGGGAGCAGAGTGTGGCCCTGACACCCAGCAGACTGAATTAAGTGTGTGTTGGGGGCACTTGTGGCGGGGGACAGGGAAGGAGCACACAGTGAGGAGATGCAGAGATTCCTGAAGCAGGTGGGAGTGTGCTGTGGGGTCACTGATGGAGAAGGGAAGAGCGGCACCACCGTCGCTTTTCAGGGAATACAAGTTCATGGGCCAGTTGCCCTGACTGCTGGCCTACAAATTGTTTGGGTTCCTTAGAGGAATTCTGTTTTTAATAGAAGTGCATTACCACAGTACCTTGCTCAAGTTAATTAGTATTTTTGAGCTTTACTGTCCTCATGTGTAAAAAAAAAAAATGCAGTACTTTCTTAGAATGATTATATCAAAGAGGTGACATGTGGAAAGGTCCCGTGCAGTACCTGGCATGTAGTAGAGTCAATAAATGACTAATGTAACCACACTAATAATGGTCGCGATAGACCATTATATGGATATATAATCTGTTATTATGCAAACTTTGTTACTGTATATTCTACCTAGAATATAGAATGTACTGTGATATAATAAGTAGACCATAGGGAGCAGTTGGATCTTGGCAGAACGTTGTTCTTTCCTCCCTGTAACCGTGACAGATCAGCTATATTATAAGAAAGATATTTAACAACATGGTTCAGAGCACAGACCCATTAGTCAGGCTCCAAGTCCAGATGTGCGATTTGGAGCTAGTTTCCCAATCTCACTTTGCCCCAGTTGTCTTATTTGTAAAATGGGACTCATGACAGAGCCCCCACCCGCAGGTGCTGTGGGGACTCTAAATTCATCTCAAGTGCCTTCGGCAGGACCGGTTGTCAGCACAGACCACAGCCAGAAACCCATCTGGCCTGTTGGGGGCAAATCATGATGTTCCATTTCTCTTTCTCCTTTTTTCCCCTTTCTTTAGCACTAAATTAGGAGATTGGAAGAACAAATGCTTCCACACCAGAGATACAGAGTGTGACCTGACGGACGAGATTTCCCAGAACGTGAAGCAGACGTACTTGGCACGGGTCCTTTCCTTTCCAGAAGGGGATGTGGATGCCGTGGGTTCCACGGGGGAACCTCCGTTTCAAAACGCCCCAGAGTTTACACCTTACCTGGAGAGTAAGTAGCTTGCCTTGTCTGACCTTTCGTTCCTGTAGTGATAAACTCAGGAAGAGTCTTGTGACCTTGTGACCCTTAGAGGCCATTAGATCAAAAGTGTTTAGCCATGAACGCATCTTTTTTCTTAGACACTGGTAAGTACCACAACTCTCATCACATAGTCTAAAAGGGGGAGCAGGTTCACAGCACCTGAACTTTAGATTTGATAACAGCGTCATGGGGTAACTTGCCCCACAGTCTGTGACAGATAACACCAGTAAGCAGCTGACTGTGTACGTGGGATACTGGTTGTAGGGATAGGAATTCCATCAAGGCTGCTCAGCTACACTTCAGGATTTTTCACAGTCATAGATCTGCAGGGAAAGCCCAGTTTCCCTCTGAGCTCATAATTAGGCTCACTGATATTTTCCAGTCACTTGGCTGAGATTTGAGTCTCATGATGGATCAGCACCTGCCCAGCTCTCAGCCTGCCTCCCTCATGTTGCTCTTGGAAACATGTTTGCCCCAGAAAGGCCCCGCTGGGATCTGATGAGGGAATGCAGGGACATTTGTCACAACTGCAGTTCTGAGCTAGGTATTTTACACAGAAACATGTAGCACAGTGGGCAGAGTGGAAGTAGCCCCTCTTGTAAGACGTGCTGGTTAGAATGAGTGCTGTGCTACTAGGGTTTCTGTATTTACCCCTCTGACAGCCCAGGGACAGAGAGAGCAGTTTCTTAAGGTTGGGCGGTGAGGAGGGGCCTGTGGACAAGTGGCCATCCACACTCCTCCAGAACCTGCTTTGAGGGCTGCCGTGGGGGCCTCTCCGGGTGAACTGCTGGCTTCCCACAGGCACACCCGTCCGGAGCACAGGCCTAGAGGATGGATGCATTGACCGTCACCTCCAGTGACTTTGCAGGATCACTGATGTTCGTTCTTCTCCCAGTGGACGACATCCTTATGATTTTCTTTTGTATTTCTTGAGTTTTTTATAAGCCACTCACATCCATTATTGGTGCAAGGTAGAAAATATTTTGTCTATTTATGTTATTTGTACACACACTCATTTTGCCCTATGACTTACAGAACTGGTGTTTGTTTTACTGTCATTCAACCAAAGCACATGAAATCATGAGCCTAATATTACAGAGACCCAGTGGTTAAAACCAGTTCCTTGTGGTCCCTAGGATGTTTCCTGGACTTGCCCACAGCTCTAAATTTACTGTGCCTAGAATGTTCACCCTTACACACCTGCTCTGCTCAGTACAGTAGCCACTACCCACAGGTGGATACTGAGCAGTCAACACGGTGCTAACGCCCAAATACATGAAAAACATTGTTAAAATGATAATATTCCAGATATGTACAGCTGACCCTTGAAGCATGCTGGGGTTAGGGGTGCCAACCTCCTAAAGTATAACTTTTGACTCCCCCCAAATTTGACTACTCATTGCCCACTGTTGAAACTTACTGGTAATAGGCAATTAACAGATACTTCGTATGTTGTATTTATATATGTGTGTGTATATATGTTATACAGTGTGTCCTTACAACGAAGTAGGCTAGGGAGAAGAAAATCTTAAGTATACAATTATAAGAGGGACTTTACCTTACAAATGCAAGCAGTGTAACCTGGTTCTTTGTACCCTCAATGATTCCCCAACAATAAAAAAAAATGTCATTCTTCTTGGCTGTTCTACCCATTATAGTGTTTTAGGATGGTCACTAATCTCTGACCATGAACCAACCACATTGTTGCCTCAAGCAACTGAACAAAATTACTTGTAAGCACATTCTCCATATTTAAAAAATACCTGTGTCTAAATAAATAGATAAAAAGAAAATCATAAGCAAGAGAAAACAGATCCTCCCTCTGTAGAGGATGTCAGACACAAAATTTGTTTTCTATTCAATATATTTAGTATTTGTTAAGAGGAAGCAGATCGCAGTAAAGGTCCTCACCCTCCTTTTCATGTTGAGTGGGCTGAGGAAGAGGAGGGGAAAGGCGGGGTTAGGCTTGCTGTCCTGGGGTGGCCAGAGAGGTAGGCACACTTGGTGTCAATTTTATTGAAAAGTATTTGTGTCTAAGTGGACCTGTGCAGCTTAAATCCCCGGTGTTCAAGGCTCAACTGTTCTTGGTCAAATAAAGTACATGATTAAAATTAATTTCATCTGTTCTTTTTTGCTTTTGCTCCTGCGACTACAAGGAACTTTAAAATTAGATCTGTGGCTTCTACGGTGTTTCCAGGGGCTATGGGACAAGATGCCATAGAACCTTATGGTCTGAGATTTGGCTCTGGCGCCACCCAGCCTTCTACTGTTAGGGATTTGACTCAATGCAGGTGTTTTATGAGAGATAAGTTGTTAACTGTGCTAATTAAATAGGGTTGTACTTCGTGCAGATTTCTTTGGTTCCACCGAGGTTATTTCCTTTGTTTCAGCAAACATTGGCCAGCCAACAATTCAGAGTTATGAACAAGTAGGGACAAAACTGAATGTGACAGTACAAGACGCGCGGACCTTAGTCAGAAGGAACGGCACATTCCTGAGCCTCCGAGATGTTTTTGGCAAGGACTTAAATTACACGCTTTACTACTGGAAAGCGTCAAGTACAGGAAAGGTGAGAATTCTTTCATGTCCTCATGACTTGTTTTAAATGATGACGGTTGCTTGGTCTTGCAGCCCACTTCTTCCCGAGTTCAAAACTAGCAGAACAAGGCTTGTGGAGAGGGCGGTGTGGTGGAGTGGGAGGGGCAGCGGGGTGGATGGCTGGTTCTGCTTCCACCTGTGACCCTGAGCTGCTGTGTGACTTTGGGCAGGACCCGCTCAGAGGCCTGGGGTCCTCAGTCAAGGGGCTGGGCCACATCATCTCCCGTCAGTTCTCATATTCTCCCTCTGTAGAGGATCTCACACACAAAATTTCTTTTCTTTTTTAGAGACAGAGTCTCATTTTGTCACCCTCGGTAGAGTGCTGGGGCATCACAGCTCACAGCAACCTCCACCTTAGGTGATTCTCTTGCCTCAGCCTCCCGAGTAGCTGGATCTACAGGTGCCCACCACAATGCCCCACTATTTTTTTTTGTTTGAGGTTTAGCTGGGGCTGGGTTCGAACCCACCACCCTTGGTATATGGGGCTAGCGACCTACTCACTTACCCATAAGCGCCATCCCACAAAATTTGTTTTCTCTTCAGTGATTAATACTTCCATGTTCCTCACTGCAGAAATCTTCTGAAGGGGATGAATTGGGTTGGATATGCCCAACTGGAATATTCACAGTCTTGGAAACTGATCAGCCAAATCACTTCACAATTCTCACACGTCACGTGTGTCTCTGTAGGCTTTGCTTGCAGTCTAAGTTTTTACTGCCACAGTGACTTACTAAAGGGGAAAGAATTCACTCTGAGCCCAGATAAATTATGAACTCTTTATCTTTTCACAGAAAACGGCCAAGACAAACACTAATGAGTTTTTGGTTGATGTGGATAAAGGAGAGAACTACTGTTTCAATGTTCAGGCGGTGATTCCATCCCGAAGAACTAACCAGAAGAGTCCAGAGACTGCCATTGAGTGCACCAGCCAAGGGAAAGGTGAATCCAGAGGTGAGTGGCTCGGCCTTTCGCTTGTCTGGGAGGCCTGGGTGCCTTCCAGAGGACCAGCTTCACCCTCAGTGCCGGGACAGACTTGTTTTGTTAACTATTCAGGGAGAAACTGCCTTGGGTATTTTTGGTTTTGCTTTTGGTACTGTTAAGATTTTAAGCATCTAGAAATATTTCTAAATATTGACCATGTGCGAAACTCTCTGTTGAGTGCTGGGTACACAAACCATGTTTAGGATTTAGCATCAAGTCACAGATTTCTCTGGGCATTTTTCATTCTTAAATTCTGATCCATATTGGTGGGGGAGAGTGGTTCTGGACCAGCTGCAACAGCTTTGATAGATGTTTGTGACCAGGCCTTAACCCATCCAGGGAAAGGATCGAGTATATCAAATATACCAATGTACATGTGTGCGCCTATGGCCGACGTGTGTATACACCCTTGTACACATCGGGGTAAGGAATGATTCCTAACCCGAAGTCCTGTTAGCGTTTGGACGTGAGCATGAGGCTGAAAGCCTGTGAGTCTCCCTGCAGGCTTTATAGAGAAAGTGCTCCGAGTACTTCCAGGGAACAAAGGAGTCTGAGGATAGTAATGATGACCTAGCTCCTTGTTAAGATGAGATTTAGCTTCTTGCTGAGATGAGATTTTAAACTTTGAAAACACCTTTTTTGTTTTGGTGGGGAGACAGAGTCTTGCTCTGTCACCTAGGGTAGAGTGCGGTGGCATCATCATAGTAGCTCACTGCAACCTCAAACTCCTGGGGTCAAGCAGTTCTCCTGCCTCAGCCTCCCAAGTAGCTGGGACTACAGGCATGGACCACCATGACTGTTTTGTTGTTGGTTTTTCTATTTTGGGTAGAGACAGGGTTTCGCTCTTGCTCAGGCTGGTCTCAAACTCCTGATCTCAAGCAATCGTCCTGCCTCGACCTCTCAGAGTACTAGGATTACAGGTGTGAGCCACTGCACCTGGCCTTTTAAATACACTATCCCCTTTTCTTTATTGCCACTGACAGGAGAGGGTTCTTTTTCTGGTCCTACATTCCTCTGGCCCATGCTACCCACAGCCCACAGGTGTGTCGTCCCAAAGCCCAGCTCTAATTCTGCCTTTGTGCACACCCACATCTGTTTCTGACCCTTTTCTATCTGCTGAAATGTGCCCTTGGAGAGGCATTTCAAAGGCCACCTCCACCACGAAGCCTTCTTACTGTACCAACCTGTCGTCCTGTCTTCTTCACCTGAGTTCTGGTAGCACTTTGGATGGCTCTCTTTGCAACTACATACAGTTTATCTCTATGGTAATCATTGCCACCAAACTTGGCATTGCTTTTTTAGCCACCTGTTTCCAATACCTGTTCTTACATTCAACTATGTGAATTTTTTCTGTGAGCATTATTCAGTGTATTAAATGCCTATTAAATGCTGTTAGCCATTGTCAATTGCCCTAAAACATCAAGGGCTTGACAAATCTTTCCTAATCTAAATGTGGTGGAAAGAGTGGAAGAAAGCAATTTCAAATTGTGCAAAAGCAGGATGGTGAAATTTGGGGTTATGCCCTCAATGCTGCCCCCTGGGGAACAGGATTTGAGCTTGCCAAGTTGACTTGTGCCTTTTATTTTTCAGAAATGTTCTTCATCATTGGAGCAGTGGTGTTCGTGGTCATCATCCTTATCATCATCCTGTTTCTATCTATACACAAGTGCAGAAAGGCAAGAGCAGGGAGAATTGGGAAGGAGACCTCCCCACTGAATGTTGCGTAAAGGAAGCACCGTTGGAGCTGCCAACTCCTGCAAGTGCCGAATTGCACTGTGACCAAGAACTCTAAAGAGAACATGTGGAAACACTAATGAGTGATTGAGTAGTTTGGACCATGAAGACTACTAGGTTCAAAAGAGCGGTTGATCAAGCTCTTTTTACAACTAGCATTCTTGTTTTGACATTAGCATTAGTCACTTTAAAATGTAATGAACGGTACAACCAATTCCACATAGTTTTCGTTTTTAACACTATGGCACCTTTGCACATTATCATGCTTTAGATTTATATTCTGCACTCAAGGAGAAACCAGGTCACCCAAGCAAAAACAAATGAACAAATGCCTTTAAAAGTCCGGGTGGACTTTTGAAGAGCTTTCAAGAGGCTGACTTCAAACTGTGTGGAAAAGTAAAATGGAAATTGAGTGGACTTTGCTAGGACTTTCTAACATATGTCTATAATATGGTGTTCAGGTTTCTTTCCTTTTTTAGGGGTACATTTGAGAGTTCAAAACAATTGGCAAATTTAATGTATTAAATACAGGAGACTTCTATTTTGGGTACCTTTCTAATATATATTAGAATTTAGCACTTTAACTGACTTTAAGTGGTGATGATTAAACATTTGAGATCTAACTATATTTTTATAGGACTATTACGCTAATAAACTACACAGAGTTTATGATTTAAGGTACTTAAAGCTTCTATGGTCAGCATTATATATATTTATAGTTTTTTAAAAGGGGATTTTTATGGGGATTTTCTATTTATATAGATAATATTGTTCTATTTGTATATATTGAGATATTTATTTAATATACTTTTATATGGAATAAAGGTGACTGGGAATTGTTGCTGTTATATTTATTATATCTTACTTTTATTACTGGTATTTGATTTTATTATGATTTGGTATTTGCATTAGTCAGATCTGCTGCAGTAACAAATGATCCCAAGAATCTCAGTGGTCCATAACAATATTTCTTTATTTTTTCATTTATATTACATTTGGTGACTACAGGTTGGCTACAAGTCTTCTCAATATCTTATCATTCTTGGACCCAAACCCACAGAGAAATCCATATTTGGTTCAGGGCAGAGGAAAATGCCAAAAACTGGTAGAAACTGGCAATACAGCTTCAAGCCTTAAGCTACCTCTTGAAACTTCTGCTCCACACTGGCCCTTTGTCACTTCTGTTCACATGCCACTACCCCAGCCAAGTGAGCAAGCCTGACAACACCCTGCTTACTGGGAAACTCTAAGTCACATGGCAGTGGGAGGGATGTGATCCTATAGGAAGGGAAAAAATAATATAGTTACCGACTTGGAGAGATGTCTTCCCGTGGGCATCAGTTTGAGTTGTGGATGATGATTGGAGGTGAACAAAGAAAAAAAACTATTTGGGTCATTGTATTGAAAGAAAATTGGATTGGATACAAAGACAATGTTAGGGAGAGCTGTAAGTTGAATGAGGTCTCTAGAGTTAATTAAAAGCAAAGTAGACTGAGAGTTCTTCACAGACCAGACTGCATCTAGCTTGTGCTTAATAGCTCCTTTACGGGGACAGTGCATGCTGGACTCAGCCAGTCATAGCTGAGCTGACTTTATTACCCCCATTCAAATGCAGCAGAACAGTCTTCCCTGTCAATAGCATGAAAAGAAACTTCTAACCGGAGATGAAAATGAGATTCTTGGGCTAGCATGTTGCCTCACACCTGGAATCCCAGCACCATGGGAGGCTGAAGCAGGTGGATTGCTTGAGCTGAGCTGAAGGTTGAGGTTAGAAGTGAGGTAAGATCTCACTACTGTCCAGCCTGGGCAACAGAGGAGACCCTGTCTCTAATAAAAGAAAAAAAAAGGAAATGAGGGTTTTGGCACTCAATGGGGCCACAGAACTGTTTTTGCTTCCTCCTATGGAATGCTGATCTGTTGCCACCTGGGGAAAACATGCAGATGGCGCCACTTCCCAGAAGGGGTCCCACAGAGAGGCTGAGCTAGTGGTCAGTTCACTCTCCAGCTCTTAATCACGTTAAATCCATTCCGTTCCTTTGACAAAGAACTCTAAGCACTGTCAGTAAGACTCCAAATAGGACATGTCTGCTATAACGCCACATCCTAAGGACGGGTGAGCCAGACAAACCTTGACATCTCCCTCAGCAGCCATTTTGAAGAAATTGCAGGGAGCAGACCAAGGTTTATTTGGTTGGTGTCTGTCAGTCTGTCGGTACTGGGGAGGCTGGATCTTGCTCTGGTATAGTGTTTTGTTGGATCAGAGCAGCCTGCAGCAGAGTCAACAAGAGAGGGTGGCATGGGGGTGGGTCCTCAAGGAAGTGTGCTTTACTCTTATCTTGAATCGCTGCTCACATGGGGCTCACATGTAGCTCAGTGAACTACAAGCCAGGGCGGAACAGGCTACAGGAGATGGTGCCTGTCCAGATACTTCTTGCCAGGAGTAATTAATTATAGCAGTATGTCATTCCATGGCCTCATAATCTAAGGAATTTGAATTACTCCACTGAAGAAAATACTGGCAGACTGAAAGCACGTCTGGGTACTAATGAATTCCCTGGTTGTTCATGGGGAAGGGGTTCACTACAGACCTGAACAAGGTTGAACTGCAACGATTGGAAAGCTTCAATGCTGCAAATGTTAGTGACGCCCCTCGTTACCATGGAGGCTTTGCAGCCACTGCTGAAGCCAGCACTGTCACCCTGAAAGCATGCTGTAAATTGTTGGCTGGTGTCCAGGAACTACTGCCCTCCAGTGGGCCAAATGAGACTGCATGACTTGTACCCCATAAAACTGTTGGTAAACCACATCTTCATGGTTTGAAGATGTTTTCACCATCTTAAACTGTCGACTCAACTTGGCTTACATATGAGAAACGAAAACTCACGAAATCTAAAGACATTATAGTTTAGTTATAGCTGACGGCCCATATTAACCTGCCTCTTAAAGAAATAATTATCTCTTACCCGCTAAATAGTAAGTAAATTCATTCCAAATGCTCTTTTTACCCATTCGTGGACATGTGTGTTTAACATGTGACATTTTCCTCCAGTAGTTACCTGAGAGTGTTTATTGCTGTTATAACATAGTATGACTTTCATTCAGATGCTAATAGAGGGTGGAGTTCTCCTTCCCTGCAGTCCTTGCTTTTCAATTGGGGTCCAGGGCATTCTGGGGTCCTATCTGGCACATTCCTTGCTCTTGGCTGCAGAGACTGGTTTAAGGGCAGGCACCTGACCTAGCCAGGTGTAAGAAGAGTGAATCTCAGGGTCTTTTGTGGGAATGGTGGAATGCTGTTTTTCTTGATGAACAGATTGAAGAGACATACTGGGTGGCCATTAAGTTTGGAAACAGTTTTAAATTGCACACTATTTTAAACGCACACGAACTTTATGGCCATCCTGTATAGTCAGTCCCAAGAGCGGCTGGAAGTCACCTTGAGACCACAAAGGGAGCCCACTTTAAATGGAGCTGCCATATTATTGAGCAGTGCACAGTGATGGACAGAAGCTAAGTCTTCGGTGAAGTCATCAAGCTGCTAGACCAAGCCTTGCCCAAAGCCCCTACCCAGCGGCTTTTCACTGGACACAATCCACCTAATTGTTCAAGCAAGCTGAGTCAGGGTTTCTATAACCTGTAGTCAAACATACCCTGACTGATGTGGTATGTGGTTAGTGCTTACTAACCATGAATATAAACAGAAAAGAAGACGCCTATAATGCAAACTTATGATGTAAAACAACATTCCATTTTCACGCCTTCCCAACGACTGACTGATTTTTGACCCTGAAATTATCTCCTTTCCATTGCTACAAGGTCCTCCCTATTTGATAGTTCCTAACCAAATACATAACTTCCTTTTTGAAAAATTAAAAAATTTTTCAATTTCAAAATATTAACCGAGTACAAATGTTTTGTTACATGGATACCTTGCATGGTGCTTAAGTTGGAGCTTTCAGCATGCCTGCCACCAGCAGAGTGATCTTTGTACCCAAAAAGTAGGTTTTTTTTTTGTAGAGACAGAGTCTTACTTTATCACCCTCCATAGAGTGCCGTGGCATCACACAGCTCACAGCAACCTCCAACTCCTGGCCTTAGGCGATTCTCTTGCCTCAGCCTCCCTAGTAGCTGGGACTACAGGTGCCCGCCACAACGCCCGGCTATTTTTCTGTTTTGCAATTCCACCGAAGCCAGGTTTGAACCCGCCACCTTCAGTATATGGGGCTCGCGCCCTACTCGATGAGCCACAGGAGCCACCCCAACAGGTAGTTTTTATCCCTCACTCCCTCCTCCCCAGAGTTTTTATCCCTCCCCCCTTCTTGGTTTCCAGTGATCTTTGCATCTCTTTGTCTGTGTGTGCCCATTGTTTAGCACCCAGGTACTTGTGAGCGTGTGTGGTGTTTGTTTTTCCACTCCTGAGATACTTCACTTAGGATAGTGATCTCCAATTCCACCCAAGTTGCCACAAACCTTACTTCATTCCTTTTTATACCTGAGTAGTACTCCTTGGGATGTAATATAACATCTTCTTTATCCACTCATCCATTGATGTGCATTTAGATTGATTCCACATCTTTGCAATTGTGAATTGTGATGTGATAAACATTTGAGAGTGCAGGTGTCTTTTTCACAGAATGACTTCCTTTCCTGAGTAGATACCCAGTATTGGGATTGCTGGATCGAATGATAAGTCTACATTTCTTTGTGAAATCTCCATACTGTCAACATAGAGGTTGTACTAATTTGCAGTCCCATCAACAGTGTATAAACATGCTTTCTCTCTGCATCCACCCCAAAGCATTTATTGTTTTTTGACTTCTTAAAAGTGGCCATTCTGACAGGGAAAGGGGTATCTCCTGCAGTTTTAATTTGCATTTCTCTGATGATTGATGTTGAGCATGTTTGTTGGCCATTTGTCTACCTGCTTTTGAATAACTTCTGTTCATTTCTATTGCCCACTTTTTAAGGGGATTGGATTGCTGATTCATTTGAGTTCTTTGTAGATTTTCAATATTAGCCCTTTATCAGATGTATAGTATGCAAATATTTTCTCCCATTCTGTAGGCTGTTTATTTACTCTGCTGACTTCCTTATTTTCTTTTTTTAAAATCTAATTCTTATAGGAATTTACTTTTTTTTTAACTCTATTTATTTGTTTTCTTGAGACTGAGTCTCACTGTTGCCCCAGGCTGTAGTGCCGTGACATCATAGCTCACAGCAACCTCAAACTCCTGGGCTTCAGTGATCCTCCCACCTCCATCTCCCAAATAGCTGAGAGTACAGGCACCTGCCACAACAACCAGCTAATTTTTCTATTTTTAGTAGAAACGGGGTCTCACTCTTGCTTAGGCTGATCCTGAACTCCTGAGCTCAAGCAATCCACCAGCCTCAGCCTCCCAGAGTGCTAGGATTACAGGTGTGAGCCACCATGCCTAGGTGACCTCCTTATCTTAAATAAACAATCTTCTTTTGACCCCATGCAAGCCCTCATGTAGATTTTCTCACTTCCTACTCCTTCTTGGACACCATCCTCTTCTTTCCAACTTCATTGTTGAATTACCTTATTGCTCAAATCCATTCTCTATCAATAATCACTTTCTAGGTAACAAGCCCAAGCCCGGCTCTGCTGTCTAGCTCTTCTAGGCTCTATACCCACAGCATGTATAGGCTGATGACTCCCAGATGTATATAACGGCCCCTGACCACTTTCCTAAACTCCAGTGTGATGCTGTACAGCTGCTTACACAATATCACTAACGGAAGTCTCAATCTCGATATGTCAATTACAAAGAGAATTTGTGATTTCTCCCAACTCCAAAACCCATTTCTCCCTTATCTTCTCCTTTCAATGAATAACAACACCACCACTGGCTCCAGCCAAAACCTGTGGTGTCCTCTTTTCTTCCCCAGGCGATACTCAACCCATACAAGCAAAGCCCGCCAGCTCTGCCTTTAAAATACATCCTGGTTCCACAAGGTCACACCTTCTCCGAGCTCCCATGGCAACTGCAGTAGCCTCCCAGCTGGCCTCCCGCATCCAGTTAGATCTACGGTCTATTTTCTTCAAAGCAATCAGGACAATCCTTTTAAAAATGTCAATTTTGTTTTTATGGGCTTTGTTCTCAACTCTGCAAAAGGGGTCCATGTTGGGTTTTATAGTGTGTCAATTTGGCTAATCTGGAACCACGTTTCCCAGAATCCTCTCTCTTCTGTGGTTCTAGATTATAATAAACCAGAAGAGAAATCTGCACAAGATTTAGACAGCAGTCGTTAGAAGGTCAGCTTGGCTACACGTGGGGAGAGAGACAGAGGCGCTGGTAGATTCCAGCTTGCCCTTGCCAGCCCTGACTCTGACCAGCTTTCCTACCAGACTTCCAACCCTGTTGACCGACAGCAACCCACCTAGCCCTGTACTGGATCCAAAGGAAACAATTTTCCACCAGTTCTCTTTCACCAGCTCTCTCTGGGAGTCGAGGAGCAAATAGCCATGTTCTTCTGTGAGGATCCACAGAGGCTTCGAGGAGGCAGAGGATGTGAGCTGGCACTGATCCTTCCTGGCTTCAGAGCAGAGCACAACTCCTCAGAGGCAGGGTGAATTCACAAAGCGGCTCAGCGCAGGCTGGCCCTCGCTCCAGGAGCCTGCGGCCAGCCCTTCACCCCTCTGCCTCTCACTCCTTGGTCCAGCACCATGAGTCTTCAGGACTTCCCCACACAAGGCCTCCGCAGGGTACAAACAGGGGCACCGAGCCCATGTGCACAGTCATTGTAATTGTCTTCATTTCTCTAGCATTTTAGTTTTCAGCTTCAGCTCCCTTCCCACCCCAGGCCACGTGGTGACTCCCATGGGACATCCGCCTTCCACTGCCCCACCACTGCCTCTGCCCTCTAACCCCTCCATTTCCCCTGTCATCTCGCCCTCCAGCTTGGAAAATCCTCTATAGTCTGAGGGTGGTGGGCCGTAGTGAGGAAGCCTCCTTCCTGCTTACTGCCTTGTTCTCTTTTACATCTGTTGTCTATCCACCTGTCCTGAACTGGAGGAAACAACTTTTCTCTGCTTCCAGCTGCTGTGTCCCTTTCCAAGACGACATCACAGAACTGTGGAGCTGACTTCACAGAAGGGTCAAGGGTAAAGGACAGACCTGGGAAAAGTGCAGACGGGCCTCTCAGAGGACATCATCCCACCATTCCAACTGGAGAAAAGTTTTAAATGATTCCCATTAAATTGTCAATGACTTGTAATAATATTTTACCAAGTCATACTCTTAAAATAAAAAAAAAAATTAGAGCGATGGTGGCTGCTGTGTGAGGGGAGGGGTTTGCCACCTTGTGCCTTCCTGATGCCCCTGTTCATCCTGCTAGACCTGGGTGCCCTTTTCCCCATGAACAGCTAAGCCAGGCTATTCCTTTTAAAACAAAGTGATCTGCATGGTGGCAATGGTTAAATGTGTGCTTATATGATTCCCTGAAGTTTTGATCATTTTTGTAGATGTTCCAAACCATTGCTTTGTTCCATTGTTGGTTTAATCCAATAGTTCTCAAAGTATAATCCCCTAAGCTGCAGCATTACTGCCATCTGAGAACCAGGTAGTACAATCCTTATGCTTTGACACACTGAATCTGATTTTTTTTTTTCTTAATATAAACCTATTATCTTGAGACAGGGTCTCACTCTGTCACCGTGGGTAGGATGCAATAGCATCACAATAGCTCACAACTACTTCAAATTCCTGGGCTCATATAATCCTCCTGCCTCAGCCTCTTAAGCAGCTGGGACTACAGGCGTATGCAATCATACCCTGCTAATTTTTTTGCAGAGACCAGGTCTCACTCTTGCTTAGGCTGGTCTCCAATTCCTGAGCTCAAGCACTCCATCCACCTCGGCCTCCCAGAGTGCTAGGCTTACAGGCATGAGCCACCCTGCCAGGCCTGAGTCTGTTTTAACAAGCTCTTCAAGTGATTCTAATGCCCATGAAAGTTTTAGAACCACTAGCTTGATCTATTCATGACCACAACAAGCAACATGTATTTACTATTTATAGTAAAGAGAGTCTGGAAGTAGCTACAGACCTAAATGGGGCATTCCCCAGATCTTGGAGATGTCAGAATGCAGCCTACATGTGAGCTAACTGGTCTACAGACCTTAATCCCCTTTTAGCTTAAATTCTATGATTATACATTATTACAGCATCAATAATTAACACTTAAATAAATTCACTTTCTGCAGGTAAAATGAAAATACTAAAAAAAAATTCTAGGTGTTTTGAAACTGAGAATTGCAGTTTATCTTGAACATATAAAATAAACATTTAAAACAGGAATCTTGAAGAACTTTAAAAAAAGGTTCTTGACAATCTTTATCCAGCCTGATTTTCGAAAGTCAACAAAAAGCTATGCTCCATCTGCAAAGTAACTGCCCTCTCTGAGCATATTTCAGGGCACAGAGTATGAGATGTAACACTCAGAGGTCCAGGAAATGACTTTTCCTTTGCATATATTAACAGCATTTGGGACGCTGCTGAGTTCCCTCTATGACTAACACAGGGGCGCCCTCTTGGGATTCCGAGGAGGATGGCCAACTTGACCAGCATGTTCAGACTGAATCATGAAGGAACTAAAGGAACTGTACGTAGAAACCAAAGTACATGTACAGTGATTAAGAACAAAGAAACATGTCTCCAGTTTCTGCAACACCTCCTGCACTCATCTCTTTGGTCCATAGCTAGAGCTCCCGCCACACAAAGTTTGTTCTGGGACAGGAGCTTTAGCATCATTTGAAAACTAGTTAGAAATGGAAATTCCTGGGCTCTCCCACAGACCTACAGACTCCGAATCTGCATTTCTTAGTTGATTTGTGTGCACACTGAAGTCTGAGAAACTCTGCTCTGAATGCCTCCCACTACATCACTCCTGTTCCTGCCTGGGGGTTAGAGGAGGGAGATAGGCACCTCGCCAATGCATGGAATTGCTCAGTCTTGAAGACAAGGTGCAATTCGTTTGAAGCCAAGCCAAAAGTAAAAGCCGAGTCATCATCACATTCAAAATACCCTGTTTTCGGCTCGGCGCCTATGGCTTAATGGGCTAAGGTGCCAGCCATGTACACCTGAGCTGGTGGGTTCGAATCCAGCCTGGGCCCGCCAAACAACAATGACGGCTGCAACCAAAAAATGGCCGGGCATTGTGGCAGGTGCCTGTAGTCCCAGCTACTTGGGAGGCGGAGGCAGGAGACTCACTTGAGCCCAGAAGTTGGAGGTTGCTGTGAGCTGTGATGCCACAGCACTCTCTCTAGGGTGACAGCTTGAGGCTCTGTCTCAAAAGAAAAAACAAAAAACCTGTTTTCCAAATACTATACTTTGAGGAATTTGCCTTAATCCACAGTTTTCTGAAGACCAAAGGCTTCCCCGCCTCATTCCACTGACTCACCAGCTACCCATTCTTTCAAACGGTTCACGTGTCTTAGATCCCGGTCTCAGCTTTCCTCTGGATTCCCGCTGCTCACTTCCTACTTCCTCGCTACATTCTAACAACTCTTTTTCTTCTTTTGTGGTTTTTAGCCCGGGCTGGGTTTGAACCCGCCACCTCCAGCATAGGGGGCTGGTGCCCTACTCCTTTAAGCCACAGGCACCGCCTGACTTAACAACTCTTACTACTACACAATATTTGTTCACCTGTTGTAGGCCCTTTTCTGAATTGTAATTTCCTTGGCAAGAACCAGGCTTATGTATTTGAATTCATTTATTTTGTTCACTAACTTGTTTTAGTACTAAGTACCTACTATGTGCCAGATATTATGGACTTGATTAAAATATGACAGTTGTAATCTCAGCTTTTGTGTAGTTTACATATTTGTAGAGTAAAATGTCAAACGATTACAATAGAACATAAATGTTATGATGGTGAAAGGAGGGTGTTTGGAGAAACTCATGACGAACCATTTAACTTGACTTAGAAGGGTTTATCTAAAATCTGAGCTAAAAGACTTAGGCTTAATCAGGCAAAGAGGGAAAAGTGTGCGAATTGTATCAGGAAGAAAGAATGCCTGCACCATTTAAATGTCTTGGGTTTTAATGCCAAAAATAAATGTTTGAGAGTTTGGAATTTTGTGTTGCCTCACCATTCTAGTCAGCGCCATTTGGCAAAATGACTTTCGCTAAATAAGAGTTGGACCAATTATCTTTTTTTTAAAAAAAGACAACTTTCAAAGTTTTGGCTATAGCAATTTTTATTTAGGATGATTGTTGATTTTTAAAAAAGCATGTTCGGAGAACCATGAGATCACAGAGCTGGCTCTTCCACTTTAACAACTAGCAGGAGGAGCATCCCATGAATCAACAGAAAGTTCAAAGAAGTTAAACATCTTGAGTTTGCTCTACATTATCACTGTGAGACATTATGCTCTAAAGAACATTCCAGAATTATGACCCAACTGTTCATTTTGATTATTCTTAAATATATCACTCTTTAATACTAAAATAAGCAATCTTTTGTGAAAAACAATAACACAGGGACTTCAAAGTCTTTATGGACTTCCAGTTAAACCCAGAACACGTGTTCCTCCTCTCCTCTCCAGAACCCTGCCATAAGTACTAAGCAAACTTTAAAAAGTTTAAATCTATAGAAACAAAGAGCAAGGGTAAGAATCCACATCCTGTGTGTGCAGAGGAAGAAAAAAGGGGAATAAACTTACTTTGCCTTCTTGGTCTCAAAAGGCCTCCAAGATTTGTGAGATACGGCAGAGGTTACCCTTGAGAGGTAGGGGGTAGGGAGAGGAACCGAGCAAGAGACACAGGAAGGAGAAAATACAGCAGTCATCGTCACAGGCAAAGAAACAAGAATCAGAATACTCAACTCAGCAGCAAAATTAATATGAATAATAGAAGAGGACCATGAACTGAAAAAAATGCAAGGGAAAATGATTTTCAGTTTCAATTCATACTAGCTGAACTTTCCATCAAGTGTTAACAGAATAAGGATATTTCCAGACACATGCAACTTGAAAGGATTTTCCTCCCCCACACCCCTTTCCAACAAGTTCCACAAAGGGAGTAAACTCAAACCAGAGGAAGACAGGGGACCCAACACAACACCACGCAGTGCCAGGCTGACAGCTCGGCCAGCCAAAAGCACCAGTCCAGCGTGAAGGAGGGCAGAAGAGCCAGAACATCCCCAGAAAGTCATACAACATTGGTAGGATGGCACAACTGGAAATAATCAAGTATTATAATCTAGTACACTAATTATAGCAAATAGGGTAAGGTTTTTTTAAAAAAAGATGATCAGAGACACTAGAGGAAAGACGATGAGAAAGGAAGGCAGTTCTCTACTTGGCTCTGCAGCAGACAATATTACATACTCATCAGAACACTGCTTCTCAATCTTCCTAATGCCACAGCCCTTTAATACATTTCCTGTGGGTTGTGCCCCACAGGTTGAGAACCTCTGCATTAGAAAGTAAACAGACTATTCAACAATTTAACTAGACCTGCTGCTTCATGCTGTTGGTTGCAGAAGTAAATTGTCTACTTATTATCTGGAGATGGCTACCATGCTGTTCACTTCAACAGGCTATGAGCATTACCCCAAAGCCTGCTGATGCCAAACTCAAATTCTCACACCTCTAAATGATTTAAATGTGGTTCAAAAAGGTACTTTTAGCCAATTAGAGCCTACCTACTTTACATGCCCACAAAATCAAGTTTGAAATCTGCTAACCAAAAACGAGACAAAGCCTATAGTTATAAAGGGCCCCAAACTGCCCTTCGCAGCACTCTGTGACCTGGTTACTCTATGCCTTGCTGGTGAGCAACATCACCTAGACACCAAAAGCTCCTCTGACTTGCCCTTTCCTCCCGCAAGCTCCCTCATACTGCTGCCCTTCTGAGCAGAGGTCCCAAGGTGCTATCTCTAGGAGGAATCTTGGGAGAAACGTCCCCAATCATGTAACCCTGTCCAAATAAAGCTTGTGTGTCACTGCCTCTTGTGATCTTGTCACTTCTTTGATCAATACCTAAATCTCCCAACTTAGCACAAGAGGTTACAAAGGTTTTAATCATCAGAGAAATGCAAATCACTCCGGGATATCACCTAACCCCAGTGATATTAGCCCACATCACAAAATACCGAATCTGCAGATGCTGGTGTGGACATGGAGAGAAGGGAACACTTGCACTACTGGTGGGATTGCAAATTAATACAACCTTTAGAGAAAGAAGTATGAAGAATTCTTAACTAAAAGTGGACCTCCCATTTGATCCTGTAATCCCATTACTAGGTATGTACCCAGAAGAAAAAAAAAATCCTTTTACCACAAGGAAATTTGCACCAGAATGTTTATTGCAGCTCAATTCACAATCCAAGTGCCCATCAACCCATGAAGGGATTAACAAACTGTGGTATAATGTATAACATGGAGTATTATTCAGCCATAAGAAAAGATGGAGACTTTCATCTTTTATGTTTACTTGGGTAAGCTGAAACACATTCTTCTTAGGAAAACATCTCAATAAAGGAAAAACAGTATCCAATGTACTCAATATGAAACCAATATATAAACAACTACAAGCCCGCCTTAAAGAAAAGCACAAGGGGGAGGGGAGGAAAAGGTGGGGGGGGTGGGGGAAGGAGGGTGATTGGCAGGACCTCACCTAATGTGCACAGTGTGAGAGTGTTCAGCACACCCGAGTGAAGGGGTCAACAATTTGAATCTCACCTTGGAAATGAAAACAATGTAACCTAAACATTTGTGTTCTCATATCTATCTGAAATTAAAAAAAAAAAGTGACAAAGGTTTGCAGGCTCAAGGGAGGGAATGCAGACCTACCTCTCCATGCAGGATGTTGACACCACACTGTAAAAAAGACCAGGTGGGATGACATATACGTTCCTGGGACTATCTTTGGAAAAGATAATCTGCCAAGTATCAGTATGCACAAGTCAACTCCACCTTCATGCTGTACCAACAATTGGAACATGAAGTGTTCTTAGAATCAAGAAACATCAAATACCTAAGAATAAAGCTAATAGAAGATGTATAAGACAGCTACACAGAAAACTATAAAACATTACAGGCAGAAATAAACGGAGTCTTAAATAAATGGAGGGACTTACCATCTTCAGAGATCCAAAGAATTCTGCATTTGCCAGATGCATGTAGCCATTAGATTAAGTTGATAGTGTTCAAATATTTACATGTGGTGTTTTTTGAATTTTTTTTTCTGGGATATGTTTTATCTACTATAAGGTATGTTAGTTTCCCTCTAAAAAAAGTGTGGATCTTATTTTTTTGTCAGTTTCGTCAGTTCTGTCCGTTGTTTTTGTTTTTGAGACAACAGTCTCACTATGGCCCCCCTAGTAGATACCAGGGCATCACAGCTCACAGCAACCTCAAACTCTTGGGCTTAAGCGATTCTCTTGCCTCAGCCTCCCGAGTGGCTGAGACTACAGGTGCCCACCACAACACCCAGCTATTTTTCTGTCAGTTTTAATGTGGTTTTAGTCTACATTATTAGGTACATGCAAACGAACTGTTATGTATTGTTAATTCAAAAAGCTATATACTGGGCGGCTCCTGTGGCTCAATGAGTAGGGCGCCGGCCCCATATACCGAAGGTGGCGGGTTCAAGCCCGGCCTCGGCCGAACTGCAAAATAAAAAAATAGCTGGGCCCTGTGGCGGGCGCCTGTAGTCCCAGCTACTAGGGAGGCTGAGGCAAGAGAATCGCTTAAGCCCAAGAGCTGGAGGTTGCTGTGAGCAGTGTGATGCCATGGCACTCTACCCAGGGCGATAAAGTGAGACTCTGTCTCTACAAAAACAAAACAAACAAACAAAAAATAAATAAAATAAAATAAAATATTGAACCAAAATATAAAGGAAATAGTTCAGAGAGATGATCCTTAACAAAATGTCAGAAAGAAGGAGAGATATGGTCGGCCCAGATGGTACATGTGTACCCAGTAACATTGTTGCAGAAACCCTCATTCCACTACTTCCTATCTCCAACCTTTTCCTCACCAGATGTTTCTTCCCCAAACCTGGCCACAGGTATCCTGCTCAAGAAAAAAAGAACCTTTTTTTTTTTTTAGGAAAGAAACCCAAAACTCATTCCCATGGAGATATAAAGTTTCAACCTGTTAACTCTAACAATGGTTTTAGCTCACAGAGTTTATCTGTGAACATGACCTTAGGAGAAATCTAGCCGAGGGATTTTACAGAGTAAATATGGAGGGAATAGAGCAGGTGCTTCAAGAAGGTCTCCAGAAATCTTGAGGAGTATTTAATAGCTGTCTACTGCTCATCAATTACAGGCAGTCTTGAGCTTTCTCCCTACATTTATTTCTGTTAGAGCCCACTCAGAGATTCCTGAGCACCAAGAAGAAGAAAGGGCCAAGAATTCTGGAAAAATAACTATTACAGTTATTTTTTTAGCATTAGCTATATAAAATACATTATCCCATTTAATCCTTATAGCTCTCTTAAAAGGGAGAATATTATTATTCATATTTCACAAATATGGAAATTAAGACTTTGAAAAAGAAAGCAATTGCCTACTTTTAATGCCTGTGTAAACACACAGATAGTCTTGAAGTTGTTGATTTTCATGGTTGTTTGTTTCACATTTTTAAATGTCCTTTCCTCTCCATTTATAAATCCCTCTCTTGGACACAAAATACCAGCATGCCCAGAAGTCAAGGGCACAGTTTGGAGTCAGAGAGCCCTGTGTTTCAATTCACCATTTACTAGTTGAATAATGTGTGTGTGTGTGCGTGCGTGCATGCACAACATCTAATCATGTGTCTAAGAGAGTATGCATGTACATAAATCGACCCTAAGAATCATCTTATGTAACAAAATTAATCATCTTTAGAATAAAATCTTTAAAAAGATGTCTGAAAACACAAATCAAAACTAAATGCTATGAGCACATCCGATCTATTTTTGTCTGCATCAAAGAAAATGTTTTTACAACCCAGATTATATATTTATGATTCAGTAAACATTCATTCAACAATAAATGTAAGTTAGGAGCCGCAGTGGAACAAGAGATACAAAAATTATTAAGATTCTACCTTCATCCTCAAGTAGTTCATAGCCCAATAAAGAATAAAGACCAGGAGACAAATCAGTGAGTAGCATGCTGAGTTGTAATACAGAGATGGATAAAGTGCAATGGCATCACAGAGAAGGAGGTGCCTCCAAACATTCCCAGCAGGAAGGAAGACTGTGTGCAGTGAGACAGAGGACTGAATAAATACCTCACTCTCAGGGAATGGCAAGCAGTTCACAGCTAGAAAACAGGTGAGGCCAGCAGCAGAAGACAGGATGGGCTTGGTAGGTCATGGCAGCTGGGAGAGCTTCACCAGTCTCTAAGGAGTTTGGAGTTCAACGTGTAGGCAACAGGAAGCCATTGAAGGTTTTTAACCCAGCAAAAACATAACTCGATGTTCATGTCACAAAGATATCTTAGGTTATTATAGTTTGGAAAATGGGCTGAAGGAAGTGGAAACAAGAAGACTCATTAAAGCCCCTGCAGTTTATTCAAGTGATAGGAAATTGGGGTTTGAACAAAAGAGTCAACAGATTTTTTTTAGGGACATTAGACAAAATTTAGTAAAGAGCAGATTATAAAAGAAGAAAAAATTAAATGATTCTAGCATTTTTGGCTCATATATTAGCCAATTGGACAATGTACTTTCTCCAGTGGGCAAAAGAGCACATGATGGGAAGACATGAGTAACCTAAAGCTGCATTAGTGTGTATCCACAAGGTTAGGGTGCCACATGAAAGTTGCCCTTCATCCCTGAAACTCCTTCTGTTTGCTCCATTTTCCATCCTGCTCAAAAAGGTTTGGTACACAGAAAGCCCTCCTGGAAAGATGAGCTTGCTGTACTTGCCAATCCTCAAGGCATAAACGCAGGCTGTGCCCAATTCATTTATGTGTGCTTGTGTAGAATTCTTTCCTTTGTGTTGCTAAAATATAACTTCAAGTACTCTGTCATCATGGAACAGTACACCTTAATTTTTAAAAACCACAATGAGCATAGCTGGGCCTCTAAAGACTCCTGAAACCCATACATGTCCTTAATTGATCCAAATGTCAAGTGCTGCCAGGCAGTCCATCTTCGTGGGTCAGCTGAAACACATCCACACATGGCTCTCCTGCCCCAATCTAAGCCATGCAGTCTGCCAAATCTGTCAGCAATATCCTCTGGGTTCAAGTGTCTTTGGGACTAATTGCCTGCAGGTCACAACCAGAGAGAGCACATTTATAGATAGAGTACATTCCCCCTAGATAGGGGGAACATTTAGTTTTATGAATTCTCCATTATAGCTTTTATCTCTAATAAAGATGTGCACAAATGTTAGCTAGAAAAATATTCATCAAATCATTATTTGCAACAAGAATAAGTTGTAACTCATCTGAATTTCCAACAACAGGATACAATTAAATTAGACTCTATCTGTATTAAGGAATAGTATGTAACTTCTAAAAATGGTGATCCATTGAGAGGAAACGACTCTCACTACAGAATGCTTACTACATCACAAGCTCCATGATGGCAAGGCTTTGTCGTGTTCCCAGTGTACTCCCAGTGCCTAGAATGGGGTCAGACATGTCATAGGCCTTCATTAAATATCTACTGTTTGAATTAATATTAAGTGGGAAAAACAGACGATGCAAGGGTATGGTTCCATTTCTGTAAAAAGAAGCACAGATGCACACAAGCCCAGAAGAATATACATCAAAATGTTCAACTAGTAGTTTTCTCTGGATAGATGGGCTTTGTATACTCTTCTTTATTCTGTTTCTTTCCTTTTTTTTCCTGTGAGCAGCACAAGGGGCTATAATAACAGAGGCCAAAACAAAAAGAAATCGTTTGGCCCTGGGGGAGATGGGGGGGGGTCTCATTACAAACTTAGTGCTAGCTTGCTAGCTTCCCAAGGTCACCTAGAAACTCACTGTCTTTTGTGTGACAGAAAAACATTATAGTACCCATCCATAATCCCACATGTGATCCAAAGATCTAATTTGCACCCTCACCAGAGTGCCTCTAGCCTCCATCTGTATTGACTCCTTGGCTTTAACCTCATTACCAGTCTGGGTTCTGCCTACTGCCTCCAGAAACCCCAATACTCTTCATAGAGCCCATCCTAGCCCCTCACTACTATCACTACTAAGCTCTCCACAAGCATCCAACTCCTCTCAAACAGGAAAAGGACATTTGACTACTCTCTTCATATAAACAGATTGCCCATGTTTGCACTTGGACTCTTCTCCTTACTACACCAAGTATGAGAGTGTGAACACTTTTCACCCACTTTCTTCATGGGCAATTTAAAAAGTACCCAAAGATGTCACCTACCAAGGCCTAGTCACAGTTAAACTGTGACTGCCCGGGAAGAAAACAGGGCAAGCAAAATGCTGAAACTTTGTAAAATCAGCTTGCATAAATTGCCTGGTACCAACACTGGTGCACATAATCCTCTCCTGGCTGAGCTAATTGGCTTAGCTTGCAGATGATTTTATAACACCAGAAGCTATTCTCTTATTGCAAGAATGAAAGTTGCCAAATGATACAAAACTACAGCCCAGACGGCCCAGTGCCACCAGAATAATATCTGGGAAAAGAGCTATTTAAAACGAATGCTCCTGGGGTATAAGGATCCTTTTCTGTCTAGACTCCTGGTAACACCTGTTGCTCACTCATCCTGCCCCAGTTCACTTCCCCCTCAACAGCATTGCAGCCAAGATAAACCCAGGCCACCCGACAGGGCCCAAGCTGCAGCCACGTAAACAGCACATCAGGCAGCCCAGCCATCACATGCTCTGGCCTGTCGGGCCATGATGGCTCTGTTATCAGGTGTCAAGGAGCCATTCGCAGGCAGACAGCAGACCTGGCAAGGCAATGTTTAAAACATTCAGCACAGCCAGGGAAAGGAGACTTCTTCTGATGTTTTGTGGCTCTGCTTCTGCCATGCAAAGCAGCATGAAGCAACTAGAAGGAGAGGACAGGAGCATTCTGGTCCTACTAACCCCTTCATACCTATGTCTCCTTTACCACAACCCCAGCAGGTGCTTGTCTAGTCACTTCTTGAATCCTTCTGGTAATCAGGAAGCTCACAACCTCATGAAACAACTCAAATTACTCAGGGGCAATTCTTCTTTATATGGCACTGAATCCTTCCTGTGGGCTTTGCTCTCCTCTTGCTATACTTCAGAAAGTTACATAGAATGAATCCCATATAGCGCTCATACAATTCAACTCAACCTCTGCTTCTGTGCTAAGTGCATAAAACAACTCAGATTCATAAATGTAAGTGAGAGGCAGAACCCTGGAAGCTTAAAGCTTGGGGACAAGAGGCTAAGCCTGGGTTGGAGCAGGGATGGAGGTCAGATCTGAAATCAGTGCAAAAAGTCAGGATTCCAAAAGGGCAGTCCTCAGAGGAAAGAAAAAACAGTTTCATACCAAAAGTTACTAAAGATACTGTTTGATTTAACCTAGATGCTAGATGAAGTAGAAAAAAATAGGCATTTTCCACAAAACTACCTAAACACAAGTTCACATCTCTGAAGCAAGTATTCACGCTATCTATGTAGACTGAAAAACTCAAGATGAAATCGTCATTTTAAATGATCCTGAGGTAGTCATGCAAAAGCAAAGCAAATCCTCTCTGAAGGAACACACTTTAAACTCAAGCCTCAAAGAATTATCAAAGGTAAAGTTTCAAGTAGCATAAGATCAAAATCAAAACTCACCAATTAGGTCAGATGTGGTGGCTCACATCTGTAATCCCAGCACTTTGGGAGTAGGATCACTTAAAGCCACAAGTTCAAGAACAGCCTACACAATGTAGCAAATCTCATCTCTATAAAAAAATTAAAAATTAGCTGGACATGATGGCATGTGCCTAAACTATTCAGGAGATTGAGGAAGGAGGATCACTTGAGCACAGGAGTTGGAAGTACTATCACACTACAATCTTTTTTTTTTTTTTTTTTTTTTTTTTTTTTTTTTACACAGAGTATTAATTTTTTGCCCTCGGTATAGTGTAACAAAACACAAAGCAACCACCAACACCTGGGCATAGGCGATTATCTTTCCAAAG